>JAOPUG010000376.1:5864335-5876087 GCA_027564375.1 Micropterix facetella | reverse complement strand
TATAACAATGTAAAATGACGTATTCCACAGTATATAACTTTTTGGAATTAATAAATTATGATTATGATTATGATTATTCACCTACTATCTGTGTCGTTACCTATTACCCAAATAAATAAATATCACCCAAATAAATAAATTTAAAAAAAGATATATTGTACTCGCTCATTTGAAATGTGGAGGATCTCGTAATGACGTCCTGAATCTTCAATCTTCGATCAGCCATTAAATCACGTTAAAAAAAACGATGTTTTTCCGCGTTGTGGACGACGAAGACCTCCCACTGCGCGAGTCAACTCAACGCTTTGGCGACCGTGTTTAAATTAACCTACCCACTTTTTGACAGTCGCATACGGTGGACACGATCCTCCTAATGGATCTGCTTCGGCATTAACCCACTTTTTGTGAAGATAATTAATGACTGCTCTTTGTTCAGTTTTGCCCATTTTGCAAAATCACCCTGACACGCACGATGAAAAGTCTGATTAAAGAAAACAAATGACAGCAGATTATTGACAGTTGGTACACTGAGATTTGCGTTTAGACACAATAATATGACAATGTTGCCCGTGAGAAAAATGGGAAATTCACCTTGAGGCCGTGAACTTTTCAATCCTTCTAGTATTAACTTGAACTGTGTTTTTGACAGATGGCACAGTGCTGCTCACGTTGATACGGTTTTAACATGGACATTCTGCAATGCGAAATTGACTCCTACGGTCCATATAGATAACTTTGGGAATCACTGATGTAGAGACTAGAACAGTGGTGGCAAACTTTTTTGTGTAACGTATCACTAATGTGATTTTTTGTTTTTAGGCATGAGTTAGAGCTCCCCCCCCCCTCCCTCCTGAGAATGCGCCGCAGGCGAAGATTAAATATATTTTTTTACTTGATGAAACACGAGTTTTTTTCTATTAAGTTGCTATTCATTAATTACGTAAGACAATTTTTACCACTTTCTGACCCCATCCCCTATGTAATAAAAAATAAGACTTGTTAGAACCCTTCCCCTCCCCTTCAGTCTTATGTATCTTCCAACATTATGAATAAATTGTAGGAAAAATGTAAAAATGCGTTGGTTTGTATTATAGAAAAGTAATTCTTTAATATGTATTTCAATTTTACACTTTTTCATATAATGTATTACTTCTAATTTAATAATTATGTCAATCAGTCCAGGGGCTTAACAACCAATCAGCAAGTGGATCAGCGACTGGACCGTCTCTACTCTGCGTCGGATCCTCTATCTCAATGACAATAACATCATCTACGTCCACCCATTTAACGATGGCGACTTTGTTCATGTGGCACATAACTTCACTGCCACGTCTTGAATATGCGGCTAATGCACGCTCTTTTTCAATTTTCGAAGCAATGCCATGAACTAAATTTTTGTGCCGCTTAGAGCCTTCTTTGATGCGAATTGTTTGGAGCACAGTGAACAAATTCTCGCGTCGAGCGCAACTTGGACAGATGGACAATTCGTAAGGGACCTTACTGAATGGAATATCAATGTTAATCTTTAGAGACAGTTGCAAAAAGAACTATCTAGACCACCCTCCCCAAAGTAAGAAAACAAAATACTTGTTCGGAGCCCCCCCCCAAAGCGTCTTTCGGAATTAATGAATAGCATCTGAAAATAGTAAATAAACTATATTTGTTTTACATAAGGTTTACGTATATTATAGATACCTACAAAACTTAATATAACGTAATTCCTCTTCAATACGTGCTAATTCGAGATTTTTTGTAATTTTTGGAATTTGCAACTTATACGATATGCTGGCTTGCAACAATCTTGACATTTCCTGGATTTTTCCAACAATTGTTACGACATGTTTGATGCATGCCACCTTGCCGTGCCGCCCCATATCGCTGAAACACCAAACCTAGACAATCCTCTAGTTACTTTTATGACCACTTTATTAACCGTATATTTTGATTATTAACCACATATTTACATATTTTTAATTCTTCTTAGGTACGTATGTCCTGACTTAAAGCCAACTGCAATTTTAAGGACTTTTCGGGAGGAGTTCGAACCATATGATAAAATAAATTCCAATGTTCCGTAGCCGGCTAAAGACAATTAAATAAAATTGTTATGTCCGCGTGGTACACCCCCATGTACCTCTAATTGTCGAGTGTTTCGCTGGTTGGCCATCATTGGTCTGGAAAATCGATACAATGCCACAAACACCGACTTCTGTTGTAGTCAAAACACTGTTTAATCATTCCGCCCCTTTCATATTTCTTACGGCGTGGAAAATTGGACTATTCAAGCTAGAAATAAACAGACATAGAAATATCCAAAAGCATTCTGGTCTGCGAAATTTACAGGGGCCTAATGTGGTCATGCAGCTCAGGCCTGATGATATGTGTATTATTTGGTCGGCCTGACTCACGGTTCAACTCCAATCCAGTAGCCTCCCAGAAGAGAGACTTAACCTGGAGAAGCCATAGGGTGAATCTGGGGGAATACCTAGAGCGGCCCTGGGCGGTTGTTGCACTGGTAGGTTTACTGGCCATGTTCAATCGGCGAATAACCGGAGGGTTTGGAAGCGTAGCTTCTTATGACAGCGGGGGTACACGTTAACCTAATGTCATCTATCCCTAGAAACGA
Organism: Micropterix facetella; assembly: GCA_027564375.1. NCBI lineage: Eukaryota > Metazoa > Arthropoda > Insecta > Lepidoptera > Micropterigidae > Micropterix > Micropterix facetella. The sequence goes on along the minus strand of JAOPUG010000376.1, from coordinate 5,873,461 downwards.
TTCCTTAGCTACACGATCCTGTGTGAAATTTACAGGCAAAGATCGCCTCTTATCCGCCATTAATTCATTACGAATTACCGGCAACATCAGGTAGAAGCCGCGTAAGCGACTTCGAGCCCGTGACCAGATGGGAGAATGGAGAATTCCGTCCAAAATCTGTGAGTCAGAGACGAGGTTACCCGCTGGGTGGCATTACCCAGTGCCTCTTCGCAAAGTGTTGGCCTCTGACGGGTTTGCTGTGGAGGTGGATACGTGAATGTCTCTGTCAACAAGTCCATGCGTTCGTCTCGGGGCGACAAGACTATAATGTTCGTATAATTCCCGGGACGGCTGATTCCTCCGTAGCATGTGACACCTATCAACTACCAAATGCATAAGAGTGTCAATCCTTCTTTAACTTATCTACTTAGCCAGACCATGTATCAAATTAGATTGCTGCGATTGCGGACATATTCGATGTATCGAAAAATATCAACCCTCAGTATCGATACGCCGATAATATCGAACTATTAATATCGATATGTTCAATATCCAATAATATCACACATTTTTATTTGGTAGGATGTAAAGTAAAACACTGCCATATTGGAACTGTTTTTTTTTATTGTAACATACTCAAGAAAAATAACAAAATACCAATATTATTCGAAATTAAAAATAATTGCGAGCAAATAAAAATAAAAGTAATGCAAACTGAGAAAGAAATAAAACATACATTAAATTACCTCCTATCGAGCAAGGGAAGATTTAATATTTTGCCACCGAGTCTATTTCTTTTTTCTATCCGCCGCGGTAATGGCCCACCTTAATGTCTAATGACAATTAACTTACAGGCAGCCGGCTTTTATAACATCACATGACAGTACTCAGGCGAGCACCCATCTTAGTAATAACCACGCCCGACACTGCTTAACTTCGGCGATCTCACCGAAACTAGTGTTTCAAGCCGGCTACTAATGTTACGATCGTTACAGACGTTACGATTTTTTCACATCTACTATTTTTTTTATATACAAACCATGTGCAGGAAGAAATCACCTAATGTCATAATTATATACAATGAAATATAATTATATGCAGTTAATATCATACTTATATGCAATGAAATATAATATTTTGAACATATTTTTTTTTCAAGGTTATATATAATGAACGGCCATGTAACGTTCGAAGTTCAATCTATTTGACAACGGACGCCTCAACCGCGCTACAACCAACAAGTTATGAAAAGGTTCAAAAATCCTATCTTGGGCAACGCAATAAATTACTGCATTACGGTACTGATGTGTTTAGTTTTCCATGCCGTTTAGAACGAAAATCATTGAGCCTATATTTCACGCAATATGGAATATCTATAATTTTAATAAAATACTATAAAATATAATAAATGTGTATTTAATGACAAGGTTGTTGTGTCGATTGTGCGTATTGTTTATGTGCATGTGCATGCACTATAAAGTCCACCATAGTAACAATAGGGAACCGTTATTACCATATTGCAATAATATGTGCATAACAATAAAAACGAATAGCTACGATATTTTCCCTCAGATTTGGGATATCTCGATATCAAATACGTCATATTACTCTAGGAATAAATCGGAGAGATTCTTTCATTATATTCTCATTGTATATTTCGTGCTGTATTCACAACTGTCCTTGAATGGAATAATTTTTCGAATCCAGAAAATATATTTTATTTATTAATCATACTCATAGACGGAAACGATTTCCTGTTTGTCTACGCTTTGCCCTCTACGCCGCTACGCCGGATGCTACGATCCAAGCGTAGCGCCCGTAGGCGAAGCATAACATTCGGCCAGCTAACAGTAATTTCACGAGTAAATATCATTATTTACTCATTTGCCACATATGTACTCTCATTTTGAAGTACTGCGCGTATGTATTTAGTAAGATATACACTAATTAATATTATTTGTGGGATGTTTGATGCTATCGTAGCGTGTAATATTGGAGGTTTCTACTTACTATTTTATGATTTTCTTTGTTTTCAGGTATGAACGTATATGATTATCAGCGAAAATTTCGTAAGTGTTTTTTGGAACGAAGTTCTTTTATTCGGCTGGCGGGGAGTCGACCAGTAGAAATCGACAATAACGAAAAAACGTTACGCGGGATATTTATTAAAATAAAATAAATATTTCACTATCTATAGGCTGACAAGAAAGCTTGCTTCAACCACAAATAAGTAATGAGAATTACAGTCAATAGATGGCGAAATTTAAATTGATATTTTAAAAATAGGTTTTGAATTTTGATTTTTTTTTCTGTTTTGTAATTTAACGCCTTATGGAATATATTCTCCTAATACTGTGGAAGAGCAGGTTCAATGGAAGGAAAATGGTATACTGGTAGAGAGACAATAAAATACAACTACTCAATGTATTACCAAAAAGTCAGAATTTTAGGGTTTTTACATATTTACTGCTTAAAACGGAAATAACGGTAGAAATAGCAAAAATAAAAGTTGTTGGCCATGATAAGATGCGTCAGATGAGATACATGTTGCCTGGGGTTAATCCATCTGTTTAGACAAAAATAACGAGAAGTCAGAATGTCAATGATATGGACCGAAGTTTGTCAAGCCCTTGGGGTTCCACCCTGCCAAGTTCATATTTGTAAATGCATACATGAAGAATCGATAGTAATTTATGGGGTGCCGACTAGTAGAAATCGACAGTAACGAAAATGAATTATAGGGGGCGCGTGAGCGGCCGCGCCGCTCGGCCAGGAGCCCAACTGGCATTTATCGTTATGCGGGGCACGTGAGGCGGCCGTGCCGCTCTATATATCAATTGTATAAACGTGTTACATCGGCTGATGGGGCCAAGTCTTAAAATCCTGCGAGAAAAATGTTACTATGCACGATAACAAGTAAACTACGTCCGATTTGAAAAAAAATATTTCGATGATAGATTGTTATGGCGAATACGCAGAGACCAGTTGATTTTGGGATCTGTGCGACCTACGGTTTCTTCATTGTCAAGTCAGTTAAGTTTGCGGCTACTGTCTCACTAAATCTAGCAAAATTTTTGCGCAAATCATCACGTGATTTGCGTTCATTATGCAATTCTTTCATTATTCTGTACGCTTTTTCCTGAACTGCCAAATTATCGAAAGTTTTCTTCTTTTTCTGTTCTGTAGAAGCACAGTCTTGTGTGTTTACCACGCTGCCAACTTCTAAAGGGTTATCCTAAAACATAAACTTTTTCAATAAGTCTGTTGTCTTTTTCCGATGCCAAGAATGCCTAAAGAGTGGAATGAGATCTCAGACGCCTATTATAAATTATGGCAATTCCCATATTGTATTGGTTGTATGGACGGAAAGCATGTCATGATGCAAGCACCTGCCAATTGAGATATTGCGTTTTATAACTACAAAAGGTTTTTTATCGTTATCCTATAAGCAGTTGTCGATGCAAAATATCGTTTCATGTTTGTTAATGTAGGAAGTTAAGGCCGCATATTTGATGGAGGTATGTTCTCCAATTCAACCCTAAAAACCATGTTGGAAAACGATTCTCTTAATCTACCTGATGTGCGTCTACATATACACTACGTATTTTTAGAAGATGATGCATTTCCATTAAACAAAATTATTATGAAACCGTATGAAGGACTTCATGATAAAGGCTCCATAGAACACGTTTTGAATTATCGACTAAGTCATGCGAGAAGAGTTGTAGAAAACGTTTATGGGAATAGGTCCTCTAAATTCAGATTTTTAAGAAAACCTCTTTTCTCGAATCCTCAAAAATCATGAAACATTATACTTACCTGCGCCTATTTACATAACTTTTTAATAAAAAAGTGGTTTATCCCCACTATTTTATGTTGATGGTCTTTCAACAAAATATGATTTATGAAGGTATGGACTTTCAACAAAATAATCTTGACTTGGATACTGTAAATTACCTTATAGCTGTTAAATTTGAAAATGCTATAACAGAAGTACGTATATGAAATTTGAAAAGAATTTGCTGATTTCTTTTTAACAAATTTTGGACAGCCTTGGCAAAGAAATTACTAAATAAATGAAGGGTCATAATTACATTGTGTGCAATTTTTCATTAACTAAATCCTAAAATTAGCTTCCTAAAAACAAATCGTCTTACATCTGAAATATCCGCTTCGTTTGTAGAACGAACTTTATTTCTATACTTCAAAAATAATAGCAACTGGAATTCAAACCATTTTGTAGTAATTTCTTCCGCTTCTGCTCACGATCTAAGCTTTACCAGTTCCCTTTGAAACTGTCCAATTAAACATCGCATCTTCTTTTCAACTATACTTTTTTCTGTATTAATCTTATCAGCCAAATCCTTCCATGCATCATATTTTGTAGCGATCTTTAAAATCTACACTTGTTGAACCCCACAATTTTCTTTTTTTCTTTAAACTACTGAATGGTAAAGTAGTGTTCTCTTTATTCCACTCCATTTTAAAAACAACATAAAAATGGACACATCTATCTTCATCGTAGCCCTAGCCCAGAGGTACCCAAACTTTTCTGTCTCGTAGACCATTTGCCAATATTTTGCCCTCTGCCTGCCTTATATTGAATTTTAAAACTTATTAACTTCAAATATATTTTTGACAGCTGACACAGTGCTGCTCACTTTGCCAGCATACACTTGAAGATTTACAATTTTGATTAATCGTATCTTTATTGAAATGTACTTAAATTTTACACAGCGTATGTTCATTTCTAAGTGACCACGACCTTGAAGTACGACCAAGACACACATAACTGCACAAGTAGCACTGTTTCGATTGCACATTCATATGCTCCATCTATCCTACTCGCTTTCACAGACACTCACATCATATATCGCCTGCACCTTCCGTCGTTAATTTGCGTTGGCCTCCTTAATCAACTAGTGATGTAAGTGTCGCGCGTGTTTGTTTATTGCGATTTATATAAATTTAAAATACTATACTGTACAATTAATCTGTTTTACGTAAAATAAGATTTTTACGAAATGGCAAAATGTTGATGATTACTGAGGTTCGCTCACGTCCACACCATTTATATCTTGTACACGACCAATTTTTTATCTGCTAACATTGACCCCCTGCAAGTCGAAATCGACCCCTAGGGGTCTATATATAACACTTTGGGAATCAACCACACTTCCGCCTAGATCGCATCTCGAGTACACGTGACTCGCTTGCAAACGTTATAAAATATTGTTGCTCATATAAATAACATGTTATAATACTAACATATTATTAATAAGTCCAATAGCACATTCGTATCTAATTATTATGTACATTACGTATCTAGTTGTAGTATTGAAATACTTTTGATGCATGAGATATTTATCTATTTAAAAAACCGTTTAATACATTAAGGAGGAGGAGTGGGGAGGGAGGGGGGGTTGCCTAAATGAATGTCTGACGATTATTATAATTGTACTGAATCTCGACACATTCTCACGTCGAAACGCCATTATTAATGGCATCAATCGAACCATATAGTCGTTTTACTATCGTTGTTGAAAGTATTCCATGATGGTCATCTTAGTTGGCTAATTGGTTCAATGAAGGTGAATGCCTTTGGAAGGACTGGTATAGGAGGTATAATTTCACTATTTGCACGATGACACGGTATTACAGTACTGGTATTCAGGTGACCTTATCATATTGCTCTGATACCTACTGTGAAACTTGAAAGCCATAAAGCAGTCACATCCCAGGAGGCTCCTAAAAACAGAAGACGCTTCATGCATATATTTATCATTAAAAATTTCGTGTATCCCACGAGCGTCTCAAACAGATAAGTAGAAAATTTGTGGCAGATGTGTCCTAATATAAGAGGCTTGCTTCGCTAATATTTTATTTGTAAATGTCATTGCGGACATAGCAAATAGTCTCATTAGTGATGGACTGGGAATTTAAATCGACCAGGGAATGTTGGAGACGATAAATTCTCGATAAAATGTTGACATACAAATGTTACTAAGTTCGACTTCAACTCGTCTAATTCCGCCAGATTGAAGCCCCTTGAATCGAGATAACAACAAAAAATGTACAATATCTTCCAGAAGGACATGCGTATAAGGGGCGTTCATTAATTACGTGAGTTGTTTTTTTTCTAATTTGGACCCCCCCTCCTTGTTGAGATTGGCAAGATGTGATGGGACCCGACCTCCCCTTCACGTGATTTACCCTATAATATTGAAATAATTAAATTTATTTGAGATTTTCGTACATTTTGCATAATACAACTAACTGCCTAGTGTTAATGCTAATATCTTCTAATACATTTTTTCTGCGAAATAAGAGGAGAATAATTATACTGCTTTTAAAAGTAAAAAATAGGCTACAACATCACCTTCCCTAATTCTTGGCTCACTCAATGGGCGTTCATGTTCTTTCTCTATTGTAGTGATTTTTTGGTAGTATGGTCAGACGGTCATTAGACGTATCCTCCTCGTGTAGCCACTCCAGCCTATCGCTCATGGCGCACAGCAGCTCTTCAGCCCGATAGATGACTACACGCGTTGATCGAACCCTGACCACAGGTTCTCGCGGCGTTGCATGCAATACCGATCTGTGTTTATGACCTATGCCTGGGATTGATTTTGTAATACAAAATGTTTAATATGTTATAATAATGTATATTCTTTGAATTATAAAGTTGATGTAAGATTTTCATTGACCCTCTCCCCCTTTAAATGAGATTCGGTGAGATTTTGCCGAAACCCTACCCCCCCATTTTGAGCACAAGTAATCAAAGGACGCCCTATAACAAGATTAGAATACCTCAAATAAGATCATGGTCATTGGAAAACGATCAAACTCTTTGTTGTACGTCATTCGCAGAACATTTCACTGTTTATCTCCCGAATGGTTCCTGAAAATAAACAAGACGCATGTGAGACAGCTGCTCGACTACATTCACTAAATTGGAGCTCCTATTTATGCAAAGATCCAGATAGATAGATCTGTTGAAATGTACGAAGAGCGACCTATATATCGATCCAAATGAATCGACTGAGCTACGAGGAGAGAATAAAAATACTTAAACTGCGATTGCCTAAAGCGAGTCGGGACAGAGGTGACATGATCAAAACGTTCAAAATCCTAAATAGCGATTATGACGATGCAGTGAATGTACCGTCAATATACAGAACACCAACTCTTGCCTCAGATGATATTCTTTGAAGCTCGCAAGCACCTCATTCAAGAGCATTCATATGGAACACTGATATTCAAATTAAGTAGTGAAGAAAGCTAAGTGGTGATAAGTTCAACCAGTATAATTTAAAACATGTGATCACATTTACAAATAATTCATACACTGGGTTCATTACTGATAACTGGAGAATGAATTAGATATGTGATATTCAATTCCAGGATATCAAACAGATCGATAGAATAATTTTGCCTTTTATTACTTACTCTCGGACGCCACGCGGTTTGATACGCGTCAATTTACGTTCTCATGGGAAACCTATCTCAATAAACGGGCTTTCTAATGCAAAAGGAATGTTTGAAATCGGACTGGTAGTTTAGGAACGCAGACGGGACAAACAAAGAAGCCCCTTCGCTAGTATTTATTTCAACCATTTTTTCCGAAGATTGCATTGTGTAGAGCCAATGGTTTGCTCCTTCGTTTCACACGTTTCTACGTGCCTTTTTTTAGGACGGCGTTAATGCAGCCCACTACAACTTATTGCGAAAAGTTAGGTAGGTACTCTAGCACTGTTGCCAATGTGAGCGGTCCAATATTTACTGTAAACAATTCTAAAGCTCGTTAATTTCCGGCATGATGGCACCACGCGCGCTCGTCAAGCGAATTATTCGACGGCCCGCGTGTGGCGGCTCTGACGTAATGCGCCCGGTCATAAAGCGCCATACTTGTGAGTGCGGCTCATATTGACGACCTTAATACGGGCTGGAATGTTGGAGATTCTAATAAGATATCTCGTCGTAAAGTACATTATATTTCAGCCCCGGGGTTTGGGGATGCAGGCCGGGCGACGCGATACGACACGACGCACAGTGCGTCCTTTAGAACAAACTTAGTGTAGCAAGATTTTTCTTTTCGGCGAACAAGGGAATGCCGGAAACGAGTTTGGAATGTTTTTTCAGCGATCTATTCGATACACATTTTTGTCCGAAGAATAATATTACTCGTTGTTTCAAAATAATATTACTCTCCTTATTTGTAATAAAACTCCATAACATTTTGATTAGGTTGTATATGGCGTTTATTGAGCTTACTGGCATACTAAATAAAACTAGCAGTATATATTTCAAAAATAGCTATATTCGTTTTACATACACTTCGTGGAAAATAATTACACATATTTAGATAAATAACTGGTTTAGATATTCTACTTATCAAATGAATATCAAATTTGGTAAATAGGTTCATTTATATAATCAAGTTAGATAGATAGTTGTGATTGTCAACTGCTACGGGCAAACCCAGCCATCCCGGTTCTTTCAAACAATCTTGTCGTTATATTACCCTGAGATAAAATACAGAGGACGAAGGCAATCTATGTACCAAGCTCCGCCTTAGCCAGTAAGAAACCTATGCCTTGCCACGACGGCTGGGAATTGTCAAGCCCAGTATGGCAGTCATCGCACCCTTACTCCCAGATGCGGTCAGATTTCTCTGACCTCCCGTATGGTAGCGGGATTGAAGTCGCTTGAGCGTTCTTCCATCTTAAATAAGCGGCAATTCCTCACTGAGAGGAATTGAATTGAGACTCCCTTTACTCGGCTTGCCACCTGAGATCTGGTGGATAACATATCGTTTCTAAGGATAGAAAGCTTAAGGTATCTAACTACCCCCGCTTTTTAAATTCGCATTGCGCTTCCAAACTCCCCCGGCTATTCGCTGTTGAGCAGGGGCCGACAGATCGACCAGTGCATCAGAAAACCATTCATCCGAAGTTTTCACCGAGTGCATATGCCATATTACCGGGATACACTCGGATCAGATCAGTCGCTCATCACATATATGCGAGAGCGAAGGGACCCTCTTGAGAAAGGTTGCTAAGAAAAGGCTGGCATGCCGACCAGTGCTCAGACATCCAGGGTTGCCCGAGGTCTTCCCCCAGATCAGCCGCCATGCACAACGGGTAC
>JAOPUG010000376.1:5815816-5827034 GCA_027564375.1 Micropterix facetella | reverse complement strand
GGTTCAAATAAACATAATCAAAAAACAGAATCGAAGTTTTTCATTTAGAAAAAAAAGAGAGCCAAACAACATCGGATAACTTCTTTTGGCCCACCTTGTATATAATTTTGTGATTCTATATCTCGGTGTTCACCGACTCCCAGGTTAAATGGCTTAACCGATTGATTTGACTACTGAGGGGTCCAGTAATTAGTATGATTTATAAAAATTAAAGTGTTAGTCCAAGGAGGTTCATCAGGAGTGAATCATATCTTCATCACTAGGCAAACCTCGACGCTGCCTAGCGGCGGCCAACCATAATTTCAAACCGGGTTCGGTTTTTGGTTAAATCGGCCGCGTTACCAGTTATTTATCAACTCCGCCAGTAGATGGCGTTATCGTGACGTCACGAGTTCGACTATCAATAAACGTCAAATTAAAATATTAAAAAAAAAAAAATTGTATGAATACTATCAAGTATCTCTCCTGCCCCCGGAATCCATCCATAATTTTTAATAAGTTATATTAAATGGCATTGATGTGCCCTGCGGGCACGGGTTAAACCTTGTCATATATATAGTTTTGAGTTTCTATATCTCTGTGTTCACTGACTTCCAGGTTAAACAGCTTAACTGATTGACTTGAAATTTGAAACATAGACTTCTGAGAGGTCAAGTAATCGGTGTAATTCATAAAAATTAAACCTTTAGTCCCCAGGGGTTTCCTCTAGAGTGAATCATAATTTCACCGCTAATCAAGCCTCAACGCGTTGCCAGTTAGTTATCAGTTCTGCCGGTAGATGGCGTTGTCATGAACATTTAAAAAATTGAGAAATGTTTAATTTGAATTGTTTTACGATTTTGACAAATAATAAACGTCAAATGTAATAATTTCTCTTTTTAATAATTAAATAAATACAATAAAATATCACTCCTGCATCCGGAATTTATACATAATCGCCTCCATAAAAAGCGCCGTCGCGCAGTGATTAGAATAAAATCAGGAATATTTATTACAAGATTTGATAGGGTAAAATTGTATACCTCTAAGAAAAATACCTAAATCTTTTGCGCAAAAGCGTAAGCTTGATAAGCAACTACTGCGTGAGTCAGACAATACGTCGTGTGCCCAGATACAGGCTATATTCTGCCTAGTTGGGAATGCACTGAGCATGGTCATGTGAATGTGGGACATCTTTTTCTTAGCACCATTACCTATTATGATTACTATATCTATTTCCGTAGTTTGTTGATGTTGAAATAAATAAATAAATAAATATGATGCATGTGTATATGTATGTGTGTGTGTGTATGTGTATGTAACTGAGTGAAAATAAAATGAAACAATAAACTTTAATATAAATACCTATATCCTATTCATCTCCTCTCGTATCCTATCTCCTATTATTCTTGCTTGCAATTATCGAAATTGCGACTGAAAATATAATTTAATTCGATAGTTATTTAATTTATTTTTGATAATTTATCGTATAAGGAAATACTGTAAGACACTACTGTAGGAAACAATTAATCGGCCAGTGAACTATTGTACTAAGATAATTTTGTAATAATTAACGAAGAGATGTATGTTTCCCGAAGAATAAATTTAAAAAAAAATCCAATACGTTAAAATGCACTGCTATATTCTCGCGCTACAAGCCACAACCTAGCCTTCAGCTTTCTCATAACAATAACTTTTATGTAACTGATTATTTGACGATTAACGATCATAACTATGACGATTATAATTATTTTTAACTGCTCTTTACTTTTATAATTGATTAAATTGATTTATTTGTCTTTTTGAATTGTAATTATTTTATAATTGATTATGATTATGACTTTTTAAAGTAATAAAACACTAATTAATTCAACTCTATTTTTATAGAATGTCTACCCAAGCACAAGCTTTGCTTAGTTGGGCACCCTGGGACAGTGCACGTCATATAGTAATTGAATTTAATTTCTTTCTTTGGATTGAGTAATTTAATTACGTAATGTTTTTATTTAGTGTATTATCGATCATTCGAACGCGAATAATATAGTCATTTTAATATCGTTGTTGAAAGTATTCCAAGATGGTCATTTTAGTTGGCTGGTTGATTCAATGAAGGTGAATGCCCTTGGAAAGACTGGCAATGGTGGTTTTGACAGAAGAAGAGCAGGTAAAGCATTCTCGCTGTCATTTTATTCTGATTACATCACACATCATTGACATCAATACATTTTCATCACTCTCTCATTTATGATTTCGTCTACGCATGACATCATAAGAATATTAAAGTCGTTTAAGGGCATGCATTATTGTTCTTCTATCAAGATGGAGGAATCATTTCACGTTTTGCATGGGGATACGGTATTGCAGTACTAGTACTACATACTTGCATAAATCGTAGCATGCTGATTACCTTGCAATATTGAGTTATTGCAATGGTGTTACACACTGCTTTCGCGGGTTTATAGATAACACGACATTGCGGTGATGAATGGCATCATGGCATACAAAATTATTGTCAGGGCGCATGTAACTGCACTACAGTGGCTTAAAAATAATGCTATATAAAGGCAGTCAGTTTAGTGCAGAGATACAGTGTGCATACTACTGGTAGACTTGTGAAGTTCGCAGCATCGTTTCACATGTCAGAAAAGGTCATACATCATTATGCCCCATGCATAATGCATGGTCCTTGTTTATCCATTATTTTTGTCAGAAAGATGATTATTTTAGGAGCTCACGTTTTTTCAGCATTGTACGTTGCAAGTGCAGATGTGCTGAATACTTTTTTTAGTCGGTAGACCGGGAAAATGCTTGACCACATCTGAATATAAGATCGTGAGGCTTTCAGCTCTACTCTGAGTGGATAATGTCAGGCGATATTGAATACGAGACTGACCGATGAGGGCTTAAGATCGGCAAGCGTGGAAGACGTTGGAGGAGGCATATGTCCAAGTATGGACTGTGCTATATGTATGGCCACAATAATTATAAGGCCGCCATATATTTCGCTTTTCCCCTTTTTCGAGTAGGTAATAAAAAGCAGATCTACCAGCTATTAAAAAAACTCCATATGTTGTCGCTTTTATCCTTCGACACAGTATTGCTATCTAGTGGCGGTGATCGGTTAGCCCGCGGCGTCGCAATGCCACAATCTGCGTTTGGGGCGCGAGCGGGAAATCCACTCGTAAAAGGCAGGAAATGATAAAATACGGCCAAAGCGCCCGCCATTTTTTTTATCGCTCACCAACCATCCGCCTGCTATGCAGCAATGGTCGATTGTGGAATATACATATACCTACACCACAAAGTATCAATGCTGATACAACTTCATGGCATAAAGCTTGTGCCGCAATATCAGCTTGTTCTGTCACCGGTCTAACTCATAGTTCAACTCGCATTGGGGAGCTTCCATGAATAGGTTAATAGAATGAAAGTAATCTCTCGGACAAGTCCCGGGCAGTGCACTCTGCTAAAGCAATGTTATATCCGGCGGCTTATCGTAAGACTCTGGAAACGTAATTTTCTATGTGTGTGTAATTGGCTTTTAAAAGGGTCTGTTCGCCATCCGACCCCGGCGACAAAATAAGAAGAAGGGCACCATGTACTGAAATTCCCCACACCAGTTAGAGATTCGCGCAGGAGACCTCAAGCTGCGACTAGTTAGTTAAATGAGTAATCCTTCCAAAACTGATAAACAGAGAGCGAAGGAGCCCCACTGGCCTGCCAGTGACCTCACTGTTTACGGTAGAAGTCTGCTAAGTAGTGGCGATAATTAGATCAGTAGATTGTTACATTCTGGACTCTTTGCGACTTCTTAGGGCCAAAAGACGACAACGATCGATAATTTAATTTCATTTTAATTTTCAATTTTAGTATTATTCAGGAAACATACAGCTGATTTACATTAGACACTAAGTAATAACAAAACAAAGCTAATTACACGTTTTCACTTTAAAACATATATTTTTTAGAAAAATAAACACATATAGGGGGGAGTTGGGAAGTGAGGAAACATAAGTGAATAAATTTAATATGAATACACGTTTTATAATATATATACATACAAGATATTTAAATATATTTATGAATACATATTGCAGTTACAATTATATGTCAACACCGTCTTTAATCATTACCTTCTTGAGAGATAACATCCTGAAATGACGCTTTCGCCTGGAGTATCGACAGACTTCTACGTATTTAACTATTCATAAAGGACGTGTTCCACTGCTATCTTTAATCTGAACTATATGTTTCGGCGCCGCCCTTGGCTCATTTTGAATTCATATTAATAGCACCATCCGTTGATAACTGAATGTAGGGTAAGGGTGGGCTCGATTTACACACTTTGACTAATCATCGCTTGGATATTTCCCGGACCTTGTAGGGCCATATGCAGATCAGCGTACTGACAATTAATCACGGATTACGTTTAATTACGATCCGCCCAAAGCGATTACGCCACAAATATAGCAATAGCATATCCAGAAATCCTGTGAAGGAAGAGGGAAGGGGCACACATTTATAAATTTATTTTGGGAGCTTGGGGAGGGGGGGGGGTAGGAAATATGAGGCTACTGAGTTCATGCCTATTTGACCCATTCATAGTATTACGTAGGACGGGCCATATACTCTGATGCGTTTGTTCGTCCGTGTTTCCGAAAACTTCCCGTGGTCCTTTAACCAAATTTGGTATGCAGCCTCCCTGGGTGACCCTAATTACCGGATCATAACTGTTCCATGTAGTTTGGGCTATGATGGCCGTTATGTCTTTTGGTTGGCCGAGCTCGCGGAGCAACTCCTATCCAGAAGCCTCTTCGAAAAGGGACCAACCCGGTGAACCCGCTGTGCGGTGGATCTGGGGAGGGAAACCGGGCTGATCTGGACAGCTGGCGCACGGGGCGGGCACACTGGAGGAGTTGGGAAGCGCAATGTGACCTAACGAAGCGGGAGTCGGTAGGTACTTCAGGTTATCTATCCTTATAACGGATTCACTGGCCACCCGATCTCGGGTGGCAAGCCGAGCAAAGGACGCCGCGATTCGCGATAATTTCAGTTAGTAATTGCCGCTGCCTGAGGTAGAGGACCGCGCAAGCGACCTCGAACCTGCATTCAGACGGGTGATCGGAGGAATGCGACTAAATCTGGGAGTTTGGGGGTGAAGCTGCCCGCAGGGTGGCAATTCCCTGTGCCTCGCCGTAAGGTGTTAAACTCTAACGGGCAGTGGTGGAGCTTGGTACGTAGATTTGTCTACGTACCCAAGTCTCTGCCCTTCTCCTTAGGGTGATATAGCGATAAAGTTCGCTGAAACTCTCCGGGGTGGACGGGTTCGCCCGTAGCAGGTAAATAACACCAGGTGGCAGCAAATTTCATCCGCGTCGCGCAGGTGCTGTTGCAGTCGCATCCTGGTTTACTCGGCATGGAATAGGTTTGCAAATAGTACATGCACATTGATTTTGTTCCTTTATTACGCAAACTTCACAATAAAAAGATGATAAAGTAGTTAAATGATTTAGCTCTCTGTGATTTATTCTTCTTTCCGAAGATCCGAATAACATTGAAAATACAACGTTTTATCATCATAGAGGAATTAAAACAAAATTAGCAGAAGTAGTTGAATACGAGTTTCTGAGTTGTTTTGAATACTGGAAATGGCGGTTTCAAAAGTGCATTATTTCCGATCAAATCATTTGCACCCTTACACTCCATCTTCCCTGCCTTGATTCCGTCACTATCATCATTTCCCATCAAAATAGCTTTAATTGTTAAGATCCATTAAATTGTCCATTTGTTTATCATTAAAAATAAATGGTGGTTACTTAATCTGCTTCTGTCATCTCTGTTCATTAAAAAATAATGTTTTTTTTTTTGCTGTATAATTATCAATAAAGGAAAATAGAGGAACGTAAATAATAACATCGCATCGCTTTTCTTGAACATATTTATGTAAATCAGTCTCTCAAGTGAAGTACTATTGTATTTATATTTGATTTTAGCATATAATTCTGCGCCTGTTCATGACATAGCTGTCATATTCATCGGTAGCTCATTTAAGAATATTTATTTCAACGATTACAAAGTGAAATTCTGCTGTCGATTTTGTATTTAAGGGCCGTTTCTATTGTCAATATTTGGCTGGCGCGGATGGTATTTGTTTGTGTTTGCGACGTCGCGACGCCTTCCGACCAAACGACGACGCCCGTCCCGTCCGCAATTTGACGACGATATTAAATTTCTCTCCGCCACAAATGGCCGCCTCCAGATTGTCTCGTCTACCCGCCGAAATTCTGGCCACACCGTTTCGTAATTTAATTATGGAATATCGCTCGCTCTATTCGTCTGATCCTCTTTCCCCCTCTATTCCCCGCTCATGATTGCAATCAGATATTTTTTCAGGAAATGGTTTCGTCTTATTTCATATTTGTGCGATCTGGGCTGCTAAATTATATTTTTCACTTTAATCATTATAAACAGGACTGTAGTGTGCTATAGTATGCACATAAAGCAAATAATGTGTTTAAATTTGGCGCCATTAGCCTGAAATACCGGTAGTTGTGGTAGTGACCGATGGAGGCATTGTCAATACACATAATTTGATTACTATGGCGTTCAAAATATAGTGAGAATGAGATACATACTCCTTGGTACACAAAAATAAAAATAGTGGCATGTAAAAGTAAGACATCTTTTATATTTTTTTTTAATATCATGTATATTTTGAATATACCACATTTTCATCACGTGCCCGCTTTCTACATGCGTTTTTCTACTTCATACAAAAGAAATAATGTGTCAACGTAACTTTCTAGAGATACGTTTTAATGAATTGAAATCCACAAAAATAATGAAAACTTAGTCGTCTAAAAGAGACCGTTCATGATTATTTGTGTTGCCAACAGCTTATTTAAAAATGTTGTCTTTGTGCATTGTATCACGATTTCCTGATCAGACTATATTACGACAAGATAGTGTTATTAACTAGGGCCGCATTTAAAGTTTAAAATGAATGGCTAAAAACTAATTTATTATTTCTCAAAATATTCTCCTTGGGTTTCTCAAAAAAAACCCCTATTGGCCAGTGGACAATAAAATAAAATGAGTAACGATTCGATAAGCCAAAGATAAGTGTCAACAAGGCAGCATCACGGACTGACGTTGTGGTGGTGTATTTTTCATTATAGTGTATATTTTATCATTTTTATTGTACTTCTAGGGAGGTGATTTTTGAATCGATATATGAAATGTCGCATTCTATGTTCGAATCTCATTTGAAAAGCGATAGGGAATGACGTCATCTCTCGTATACGACATTTTCTCTACCGGTTCAAAAATCGAGGCCAGGACATACACTCCCAAGACAATTTATTATAGCCGCGTCCATTTTTAGTACTTAAAATGTAAAACTCCAGTTAGTTTCAGAATAATTGTTTTCATGAATGTGTACAAAACAATAATTTTAACTAATTTAGTTTTCAATATCTGCCACATAATTAGCGTTGTGTGGTTAGTGTTCTACTAAATATTCAACCCAAAAAAGTGTTTTTGCTGATTGGTAATTTAATAATTTTGTTATAAAATGTTCACTAAAAGGATACTGTTATTTAAAAAACATGACTTTCTTCTAAATATTGATGAAAAAGTTAATTTCGATTCAGTATTCGGATAGCAATAACTATCACAGAAAAATAAAATTATTATAATAAAAATAATAATAATAATATAGAAAAATAAAATAATAATAATAAAATACAGTAATTATCACAAACAGAAAAATAATGGTGTAATATTGCAAAACTTACGAAATATAAAACTGTCAAGGTTGTTCCAGATATTAATGTGAAATATATCAAAAATAACTAACACTCATTCTCTCTTTGTGTCGAGCCAATAAAGTATTCTGACCAATTTCGTTGCTACATGCGGTAAGATCCGTTTAAAATATATTTATTATTTATATACATATCCATATTATTAAATTTTTTAGCATATGTTTACCAACAGTAAAGTCTGTTCAATAGTGTATGGATATAAAATGAATTATTTCATCATTGTACATAAATATTCTGTGTTTTTGAAAAAGTAGAGGCGTTCAAAAACTCCTGCCGTACATTATGCAGTGTAGGCATTGTAAAAATAAGTAGAAAATTCATCGATTCTCAAATAGCGAACTTTCTTCAAGCGGAATTGCGAAATATCGCCGAATTTTAATATACTCGTAATATCGCCAAGCCAATATTTACTTTATAACGATGGCAAACATGTTCAAAGGGCGATGGATGGAAAATGATTGGCAGTTCATTACCTGAAGCTGAATGGTTTTCAATAAATTTAGACGGAATCGTCTTTATAATGTTGTTTTTCAATTATATCTGAGCGCGGCTTTGCCAGAGGAAATATTGAATCTATGTAGTGACGATACTATTATTTAATCATATTTTTTATTAGTTTTAGATCATCCATTTATATTAAGTTTGTTAAGGGCATTAACAAACTACATCCTTGCGTTTTTCATGAAGGAAAACTGCTTACCAAACGTAAGGGGGATGGTCCTTTCCCGATTTGGCTATGGACCTTCATGAAAATCCTGCGATAGGGTGGTCCAAAAACGTCGCTAATTATTTTGGTTTTATCTCGAAAACTATAAGCCGTAGCTGCAAAGTGCAAATGGTAAAGTTAACCCTGACAAAATTGCCTACAAGTACGTATAACGTATCCGTCACGGGTGGACCCGGCCACCTCAGAGCGTTTCAACGATCTTTTAGTTATATCATCCCGAGATGAAGCGCAGAGACTTGAGGGACGGAGACAATCTACGTATCAAATTCCAACGCAGGCCCCGAGAGTCCAAATAATCACCATGTGGCACTGGGAATTTTTCAGCCCAGTGGGACATCCATCGAGCCCTCACTACCACATGCGGTTAGATTTTTTCGATCTCCCGTCTGGTAGCAGGCTCGTAGTCGCTTGCGCGTTTTTCTACCTTAAGTAATACGGCGGATACGAGACGCCATTTACTCGGCTTGCCACCCGAGATCGGGTGGACCTGAACTGAGCACGTAAACCATAAGAGATCCATTGTGCCTTTTGACGCCATCTAGCGGGCGGTCGAGTCGAATTCCTGACGGGATGTATTACAACGCGCTATGGACAGGTCCGTTCTTCGATCGACTGACCATCGTCATTTAAATAAATATTTAAATTATAAAATAAAATAATTATATCGTAAAGCCTTCAAAATCAACTGGGTGCTACGCATTGGACATAACTATCGATTGTCCAAAGAACATTTTTAAACAGACGTAGTTTACTTGAGTTGTCGTCCATAGTAACATCCATACATCCAGCAATTATTTCTTTTTTGGTTTAGATGGACTCTAAGATATGTGAAACGTCGAGAAAAATATTCTTGGACGTTTGAATTTAAAGTCCTAGAGTCCATCTACACCACACAAAAAAATGTATCTCTACGAGATAGGTTTTAGACCATTAAATATCGTTATATTGTTTGCAAGATTGTAAGATTTCGGCCTTACGCAGGGCGAGCCAAATTAATGATTTTCCTCAATAAATGATAATTTTCTCCATAAATTATTCTAACATTGTATACTTAAATCTCTCTTACTTTATTTTGGTTAAAACTAAGTAAATTAAATCAAAATGCCTGTGCGAAACCATTAGAAAGGTAACCCCTAAAAAACAGCGCCCGGGCGGACTACCTCTTTCACCGCAATGGCTTCGTTCAGTAAAATGTGGCTTAACATTCGAGGGGAGGGACTTTGAGTCGAGTGGTCGGACTCAAAGTCGACTGTGTATTTATGGTACAGGCTGTCGCATTAGCTGGCAGTCGAAAAACACTCAACGGATCTGATAAAGATGAGGAGGTGCTTCGAGGAGCACTCGAGAATGGTGGAGGAGAACGTTGTGTTATTGTTGAGTCTTACCAATGAAAGGCGCACACTGGTGTGTAATTGAAAGGCAGCGATGTTAAACGTCACTATCCTGCCTTGGCAATTAACGAATGGATTTGGTGAGCACAGGTTGTCTCGTCAGAAATCTATTATCTACGCATATTATCTATTATCTATTACTTTGGTATTTTTTAAAGTGAATGTCATTTTTACTGTGAATGTTTTTTTTCGACATAACAACTGCGCTTACATCATGGCGCATTTACGCAGACTCCGCACTTTCACATTTTGTTAAATATCTTTTCGAGTTTTAACATCAAGCAGCTGCTGGTCCTGGAAGCTCTTTGGGCGTGGAAGTCCTGCCAATGGCGTCATAAGTTACTCGCCAAACCTCAGTCAGTATGCATGACATTGAGCTACGGAGTTTGAGTCCGCGCGTTATATATTGAACTTGATAGTCACAGATTGTTGCTAGATTTTGATGCAAACAAAAGGTTAATGTAGTTAGAAACGTAATGCAAAAGTGAAACCCAAAAAATAAATATATTTTAATCATCTTTTGGCAAGCTTTGGTGATAATTGCTGAAATTATGATATTTTGATATTTATGTATTTCATACTAAGATTATTGTCTGAAAGAAACATCAGACTATATAGTTACGCTCATCACTGACCCACCGACTGAGCCTGTAACGCGTAACGCTGTAGACTGGTGGGAGTGACGGCGGAGAGGGGGGGGGAGGGTGAGTGGCCGGCGGGAAGGGGCTGGGGGAGGGAAGATGGGAGGACGGATGGAGGAGAGGGAGAGTGAAAACAACAACCAACTAATTTAATATACTAAGCTATAGTTTAATAATATTTTAGGAGTTTATATGTGTGTTTTTATTAAATCTACAATAATTGACAACATATAAGACATGGAACGGTTTTGGACCCTCAATCCGCGCGCGATTACTCGTCTGAGTTTTAAGAGCGCGTGTCATGCAGGGTTAACTAGCACCAGTTTTTGAGAGAGTTAATAAATCAGAGAGAATGTCTTTCATCAAATACATACAACCGCAAATGTGAAAGCTTACCTTTTTTGACTGCTTCTATCAATATACATGTGTTTTGCTGAAATCGTCTCTCTCATTCCCATTTATTTAGGAGATCTGAACGTTTGACATTTCGTGCGTAAATTTCGCGGTGCTTATCTGCCCGTGTCGAAATTTAAATTATGATAAATTATGCCTTTGATGTAAACGAAAAGGACATTGTTTCTGTTCTGTAGATGATTAAAATTAAATTAAAATATCCCGAGCGAAATGTTTTGTTTTAGCATTACCTATATATTT
>JAOPUG010000376.1:5715323-5725849 GCA_027564375.1 Micropterix facetella | reverse complement strand
TTGTTATAATAACACGTATGCACGAGAAAATAAATTTCTGGTACGCCTGCCTTAGTACAGGTCTAGGCCTAGTTAGGCGGCGTTGCCATAGTGACCAAGATGCTGCGGTGTGCTTTTTTATTGCTACTGGTTTTAAAAAAGAATATGTTGTAATTCCGCAGTAACATGTATTTCGTGATTTACTTCAAATCGATAAATAAAATAAATTAGGTTTTTATATGTGTCCGGGGGTGTAGAAAATATATGATTATCCATAAAATTAAATACGGAATCGTAATGATGACAAGCTCTATAAAAAAATAAATTTTGGAAATAGTTGGAATTAACAATTGGCCGTTGAAAGGAACGTTGCAAGTGAACTGGACAAGGGGGACGAAAAAAATTATCTACTCCAAGTTTTGACTAGCATCAAAATAATTGTTAATGCTTCTCGGAGTACGAGCAACTCGGAGTACGAAGATAGTTTCATAAAAGCGATAATATATCTAAGTAGATTGTGTTTATATTATGTTGAAAGGAGAGAAAGATAGAGTTATGAATTCGACGCGAGCCCAAATTTCAGGCCAATAACGAATATGCTAATAATTCGTTTCGAACACGCGTCGATTCCTCGTAATTATGAAATAACGTGCTCACATAAAACCGCAGCTAATCAACGAAACATATTGATCAGTATTTCAGGTACGTCCGAAGCGACCCCTTCCGCCGAACGTAGCAACATGCTAATTAACAGCAAATGTTCGATGCAGTTGCGGCCAATCACAAAGGGAGATCGGGGAGGGGGTAGGAGATTGGGAGTGGGGATGTGAAGGGCGCTGTAAATACGGATACCACCTAGAAAGTGTTCAATGTTTTCATTTACACTAGGTGGCTCACCAAATTATTAGAGGCACCACATATTTCATACACAATAATAGTTCCAAGAATTCAGTTTTATGTTGAAACGCTCCGGGGTGGACGGGTTCGCCCGTAGCAGGTGACATCAATATATGTGCGGTGGATCTGGGGACGGAACCTCGGGCGGAACTGGACAGCTGACGTACGGGAAGGTCAAACCCACCGTGTTGTCAATCGACTGAGATCCGGAGGGGTCTGGGAACTTATATTCCCTAAGACGCTGGGGTAGGTGTTGACCTATCGTCAACTATCCTTCGAAACAACCCGATGGCCACCCGATCTCGGATGGCGTTTCGAGTAAAGGACGCCACGGGTCCGCGATGTTTCCGAGTTACGGAATGCCGCGTTATTACGGTAGGTAGAGGTTGCGCAAGCGACATTGAGCCTGGCACCAAACAGGCGGATGAAGAAATCAGCCTAAAATTGGTAGATATGGAGTGAGGCCAGCCCGCTGGGTTTAGCTTTGCATGCCCAGTGCCTCGCTATAATGGCGTTGGTTTCTAGTGGGCCGTGGCAGAGCTTGGTATGTAGATTCGTCTTTGTCCTTATGTCTGTGTGTTTAATTCTGGGGTGATATAACAAAACATCGTTGAAATGCTCCGGGGTGGCTGGGTTCGCCCGTAGCAGGTGACAGCCTCAATTGTATGGCGCGTAGGGGTTCTAATGGTCTCGTGCAGCTTGGGCCCTAATGACCGTATTTGTTACCTTGGTCGGCCCGACTCACGGCTCAACTCCCATCCGGCAGTCTCTCCGAAGAGGGACTAAACCGGTGAACCCGCTATGCGGTCGCACCTGAGAGGACACCGCGGGCGGGCCTGGATGGTTGATATATTGGTCGGTTTTACCGATCTTGCTGAAATAAAGAATATTTGGGGCGGGGGGAAGAGGGGAAGCTTGAATCGTAATGCGACCTAGGACGCGGGGTAGGTGTTGATCTGTCGTCACCCATCCTTAGAAACTATCTGTTGGCCACCAGGTCCATGTGAGAAGCCGAGTAAAGAACGCCACATATCCGCGATATTTCCGAGTCACGGAATGCCGCATATAATACGATAAGTAGAGGCCACGCAAGCGACTTCCAACCCATGAACCTTAAATCCAATTACAATATGTATGGCGTATTGGCGGCCTAATGAAGCGGTGCAGCTCGGGTCCTAATGGCCAACTTTGTTATCATGGTCGGCCCGACTCATGGTTCAACTCCCATCCGATACCCTCCCCGAAGAGGGACTAACCTGGTGAACCCGTTGTGCGGCGGATCCGGGGGAATACTTCAGGCGGCCCTAGATGATTGATGCACTGCTCGGTGCTCAATCAACGAATAGCCGAAAAGTCGGATTAGCGTATGCTTTTCTATAGAGCGGCTGTAGGCATGTACCTCAAAAGGTCTATCATTAGAAACGATCTGTTGACCATCCAAACTCGGGTGAGAAGCTAAGTAAAATACATCTCGATTCCGTTACAAATTCGGTAGAAATTGACGCTATTTTGAGGTAGAAGCAACACAAGTGACTCGAACCTGTTACCAGACGGGAGGTCGGAGAAATCTGACTACATCTGAGAGCGAGGACAAGAGTGGCCCCACGGGGTTTCAAAATTCCCAGTTCCTCGTGGTAAGGAGTCGGACTCTCGTGGGCTGTTGGTGATGCTTAGTACGTGGATCGTCCTTCGTCTTAAGTCTCTGCATTCATCCCAGGGTGACATGACGATATAGTTCTTTTAAACATCCTGAGATGGCGGGTTCGCCTTTACCTCTGACACCAACACTGTATGTTGCGTAAAACAAATTATCAGGAAAAAAAATTAAAAACGACACTCCCTTTTATGTAAATAATATTAAATAAAATCCGATAATCTAGCATAAATTAACGTCTGGCTTTTACAATACACTAAAACAGACTAATTCAGCATTCAAAAAGACGATCGCGCGCGATCATTCAGTCCAGTGTTCTCAAAACACTCATATGCGATTGTTTATGTGTTACGAATAATTATTGGCACGTTCACAGTTATGGTTTCTCTCATTAGATGTGCGTCTTTGTTTCTTTTTTAATATACACGTACTCGCTAAAAATATAATCTTAAGCGGCAAAATAATAATAAGATTATTATTAAGGAGTAAAATGCTACTGAAGGGAAGGAAAGGCAGCAGTGTATACTTAATAGAATAGATAAAGTAATAAACTGTGCGGGTGTATATATGGTAACTATTACGCAAAAGTTCATTTATTGATACATTTTCAGAGGTGACTCGTCAGTCGCAAGCCGATGGATTTGATTTTAAAGAAAAGATAAGATGTGAAGAACAATTTCCACAAAAGACTGTATAAGTCGACTAATGACTTTCATGCTAACTGGCAATAATATATTTAGGGACACTTTACAATAAATATTAAACCAACATTGACAAAACATTATTTTCTTAAATATGTTCATCTTTTTTTTTAAATCAAACGCTTACACTGTTTACCTTTAAAACGGGTTTGGAATAAAACATTTCCGTTAAAACATTCAGGTATCATAAAAATAAGAGTAAAATAGTTTTTTACGGTTAGCTTGTTCTACAGACCACACTGTGCCGCCTAGAGACAGGTTTTCAAGTCATCGGTGTGCCCAGCTGCCGTCGCTTTGTACAGTCAGCGCCAGGTATCTTAATCCCTCGCTCACTGGCTCAGATCATATTAAACACCAATGCACTAACACATCATTGCACAATGTTAGGGTTCCGTATACGGGTGTATTCTTTCACAGGGCAATTTGATTGATTTTCTGTCTCGTACGGAGTTTTTGATGAACTTTTATTATAGATGTGAACGCATTTTTGAGTCGGTGTGCAAGGGATCAAGATTGTTGACGCGGCATGTAGACTAGTATGAAACCGTCATTACGCGTCGTATTATAGTTATTTAAGAGGACCTGTGTTGCATTCATCGCCAATGACCACCATTTAATGATCCTAGGAGTCAAATCCTTTTCATAAAGCGGTATATTTTCATTAACGATGCTTTTTTGAGAAAATATGCTACGAGGTGTTTTTATGCATTGAAAATATAAATTATTTCAAATTGTGCAGCTAAACAACGAACTCTTGATATAGCTGAAAATATTTATTTAATTTCTTCTCGAAGCAATCCTTCCAATTAACTTTTCAAAAGTCAGTAAAGTTAAATGAGAATTCAAATAAAGTCTGTAATAATAATATTACCATCCGTCGAGGAAATATGGATACATTTCTTTAGGGTCGGCATCATATATTTGTGTATTCGATAAATATCACTTTATAGAATCACAATATTGCTGAAATATGATGACTTATACAACTTTAAAAATGTATACGAATAGGTAAATAAATGTCTAAGGTACATTTCAGAAACTTCTAAATGCTATGAGAATTACGTGCTGGAAGTCGGTGATAAAGTTCAACAATGCTTTTACTTGAATCATATTCTCACCGATTTAAAACATAACTCATTTAATCTAAAAGTCAATAAGTCAAAGAATGTTTTGCGAGTGCACTGCTTTTTCACTAATACTCAGTAAAATTTCGTTATTTCTATATTTTTTTCAATATTTTTGCTGTTTTTTTTTTGCAGTAATATACTAAAAACTAATGAATTTTGAATAATGTGCAACCCATTTAGAGGATTCATTAATTTATTGACATATTAAATTGAAACATCGATATTGCGATCTACAACACATAAAGCCACTTTGAATCGTTCCTATTTACTCATAAGATATATAAATTTACTAAATAAAACTTTAATATCATGAAATTCTAGACCTTTATAGTTGAAACGTTGCATTGGTAATTATATCTTTTATTTTCATTATGCGCTGTATTGTTTTGGCGCTCCCACATGTACTCCCCTCTTATAGTGTATGGGAGAATTCACGAAATTTAATTAAATTCACGTCTAGATTTGTGCAATGCCTGTCGAATACCTGAGTGAGTGGTAAAATGACCACCAAATGACAGCCCTATTGTATGAGCGTACTGCAGTTTGTATGATCAGTCACTGGAAGCAGATACGTGAATAGTAACCAAATACATATTAAACCATCCACTTTCATACAGGGTTTGGCGCAGTTGAGTGATCCTTTGCACGTTGTTTCCCGTATTATATTTACGTCATCGACTGACAGTGGCAAAACAGCAGTCAAAGAGGTAACTCGATTCGCAAACTCAATCAATCACCAACAACCTGCGACCTTAGTGCAATCACTGCTCCTGATTACTACCTTTGATGGATAACATCCATACCTCTATATAAACATTAAGTTGGGGCTCCGTGAGATTTATGTTGCAGTAGAACCGATTTCCTCTTTATTTCATAATAACCAGTGCCAGACTGGTAATTATGAAATATTTCGTTGCAGATCTTCGTTGAATCGAAAATTTTGACCCGGCTACCTGACACGGCCGCCATACGGCGGTAACTTCTTTACCGGCGACGACTATGAATTAAATTGAATATTTTCATAATAATTTCATGAAAGACTTTGAAATTCTATTACGCATTTTTAGGAAATCTATTGTAATTTATTTTGGTTTAACTTATGAAATATAAGTGTCTTTAACTGTATATCCAAAACATCCACGAATATTGTGCTATTACTAAGAGATACATTTTCTACTACTTGAGTATTACTCAGATCTACAACACTGTTAGGCCTACGCGGTTAGCGTGGCTCCCTATCCTAAGCGGAATACCACCACCGCCAATACATCCTCCGGATGCACTAACGTATTCTATCTATGGAAACGATTAAAAGAGAATCCCTATCTGCCAATTCACAGTAAGGTAGCTGCAAGAACATCCCAAAGGCTGAAGTCAATAAATAATAATCGCCGAGGTGCTTTCCTAGCGGCGCATAATAAACTCGTCCCGCGTTGACCCAGAGGAACTCCATGTTTTTTTTCTCTACCACGTGCTTTCGCTTTTGCTTACATATATTTAGTTCTCTTTGACCAATGTTCCGACACGTATACGGGAGCGGAGTTGCCAGGTAGACTCAAGTGCGTATAATTATTGTTGTGTGTATTTGTCTCAACTTTTGATCTCGGAAGATGGCTATAATTTACCTCTGTCTACTGGGTTTGGATGATTTTTCTATGCACCCCACAGTCTTCGCAAAGCGGTTAATTTCAGATGAATTTGATGGTATTAAATTGTGGATAGCACATTGCTTCTAAGTCTTTACCGATCCCCGGCGACAAATACAATCTGATTAAATAAACACAAAAAAATAATTATAATAATAAAATTATACCTTGCGGCTTGGAGCTACCGAGGAAAGATTGGTGCTAGTTAAATCGCTTGCGAGCTGGTCTTCGCCGCTGTAACTATAGTATACACCAATGGATGTCTATTACTCATTTTATGGACATTTGTCAAATTTAGATTTTACATTGTGGTCTTTATATATCATATGATATATAAAGAGGATATTCATCCTCTGTTCATCGCTGAGTCGATGAACGGTGTTCGACTATAGAACTTGTTACCGCGCGATTAGGCAATACGGCACAACAAACCAAGCATATTACAAGAACGAAGCAATGACGCTGACAGGGTCAAACGAGGATACCCACGTATATTAAGCAGCATTACGAAACAACACAACGAGACAGTGGCACACCCATGAGTTAGCCGCAACAGTGCTCTGACACAATACATTAAGATAAAGACATCGACGCACACACGAGCTGATATTGAGTAATAACTACGAGCCAGGTCACAACCTCGTGCGTCAGCCATCACTCCATTCGACTATATAAAGCACGGTCATTCAGTCTAAACCATGCTCACCCGACCAGCGCCAGTTGCGTTACAATCTGCACCTCACCGTATTCCTTCGGGTCAAATATACATTAATGTTATTATACCGTAACATTGTAATCATGTACAGCAAGTACCGCAAGTAAACGATTCTGTACAATCGAATAAAGTATATTTACGACTTTCGTGACATCGTTGATCACTTACCATCGTCGATATACCACGCATCGGTAAAAACTCATCCAATACTTGAGTATTATTACTTGGCGCGTGGGTAATACTTGACTAATTAAATACTCGAGTAATGATCAATACTTTACTACCAATTCGGGTAATGATCAATACTTTACTACGACTTCAGCACGCGTTCAGCGCGGTACCGACATCCATAACTTTGCTTAATTAAAATCGCTACCAGGGGTGAGATAAGAGGGACTTCCGTTGTATATATTTCGCGCATACGGGTGATTTATCGACGATTTTGGAGAATATTAAAATTTATATGTACAGTTTTAGGGAAACCAAGCCACGATTAGTCGAAGTAAATAGACGTTGTGTATGCTGGGGGAAAATGCGAAGAAAATATGTAAGTAAAGGCGTAAGCCAAAAATTAACCGAATTACTAGCAAATCATCTAGGGCAGGAAAATTAAGTGAAGTATACGGACGGAAAATTAAGTGAAGTATACATATTAAGGACGCTTATTACAAAATTACTCAGTTTTCAGTCCACCACATGTTTTTTTAATTTAATTATTGACCAAACCACAAGTCACCGCATTAATTAAACGCTAACGCATCTTAATCTGCATCGAGTCTAAAATCTCAGTGAATATGACATTAAAAAATTATGTTATCTTAGGGAAATATTGCATTTTATTTTAAAAATTACATCATTTAGAAATATATATTTGCAATATTTTACTGATTGTGTCCAATCCATTTACACCTCTCGTTGCTTCCAATTGTTGGACTGATGGTTGTCGCATTTCGGACGATGATATTCTAAATATGAGTTGTCTTGTATACGTAAATCGCCCATAAACGTCGATCCTGTATCAACACAAAATATTCGCCATTGTTAACTCGAGTTAGATCATGTTATACGAGATAGAACGTGATATGTTTATAAATCAATATATCACGTTCGCCAGCCTATGAAATGGAACGCAACTTGCCAGCATAGAAAAATCGAAATCGAAGCTACATACATAAATAACAGATATACATCGGCAACGTTGGCCCGTCCCGTGATTGGTAACCCCTGACTTGTAGAAAATAGCTTAAAACCTATTCCAATAAGTTTCTCTCGTCACCACGATTCCAAAATACTTATATACTCTATGCTTGCTTTAACTATTGGTAAGATAATCCTCCAGGCCAAGTAAACCAAGATACACCTGCAGCAGAACCTGCGCGATTCGGATCAAATTTTCTGCCACCTGGTGATGCTTAAGGTCACTTATGGAGGCTGTATACCCAATTTGGTTAAGATCAGACCACGGGAAGTCTTCGGACATACGGACGAACGCACAGCATGCACCAGGCCCTACGTAAATATTACGGACGTCTTAAACTTACAACATTGGCGTCTCCTCCCCAATTCCTCGAAAACCTTAACGTGCTGATGCCATCTTAACAGTCACAGGGCCAATACGAGCCTGAACATAAGCTTCAACGGGGTGAAAATTAAAAATAACCTTAACCCTAAATACCTAGGTGTCCCCTTGCTCACATACAAATCCTACCTAGATATAGTAACAGCGAAGATTTCTTCCAGAAATAATATAATCCAGAAACTAGTTGGTTGGACATGCGGAGCAAACACCCTAAGACCTACTACTGTTGCACTGGTGTATTTGGCTGCCGAGTAGGCATCACCAATTCGGATTTAAAGCGCTCATGCTCACAAAGTGATGATCAGCTTAACTGTACCATGCGCAATATCTCAGGCATACTCATGCACACCCCACCTGAATGACTGTAACACTGTGCAACATTGAACCTCCACATATTCGACGCCAGGCTGCCATATGCAGAGAATGGACTCAGATTCGTCGACTACAAAATTCGACTAGCGATGCGACTTCGGGTCGATTTGCAAACGTGGCGGTCCGGAGAGGCGGCGAGTAATTCAAGAATTCTTTCTCATCCGATGTCCGTGCAAGTGCACGCCGTTTCCCGGATATCCCCGAGCGGTTAGTAATACTGCTACCTTATCCCTGGAACAATGAGTAGGGCGGGAACATCCAGAACAATTAAACATTTTACGATTAGGAGTTTTCTTTTTTTCTCCGAGATTTGGAGCGGAATTTGAATAAGGACCACGCGGTCAAAATACCCGCGTAATGTTTTCCATCCTGCGCACTACTTGTTTGAGGAGTCGTGTGAATCGTCTCTGGTTGTGATGATTTTGTGATTGCAGAGTTTTTGGGAACGGCCTTCGATGTTAGAGAAGACGTGATAGAGCAGTGATGATCGGTCTATCCAGGAACCATCTACCCGGTGAGCGTACGGAGCGACGAAGCATCTGGCCACCGAAGACGAAGAAGCATCTCGCCCACTAAAAAGCGACACTCCCGTTTCCTTAATCCCCGCCGGTATCTATGACTAAGCTGCTAAATCTATCTGTCATAACCACAGACAAGGTGAGGTCGAACCATTCTCTGGTCCAGGATCGGAGAATCGGGGCCGCCATCGCTGCTCTGCGAACGATTAGTCTCCGTCCTATCCCGCGCGGCTAGAATCACAACGTGTCATCCTCAGTCTCATTTCATATCGTTTTTTTTTTGTAAAAAAAAACTGGCTATTCGTTGATTGAGGTTCGACCATATTTGGATTTAAGATTCATACTGCGGGCGAACCCACCACCCGAGGCATTTCAACGAACTTTATCAACGAACCTCACGCAGACGCCACATCCAGAAATCGAGATTGACAAAAAGTCGGAGCGTCGCTAATAACATTGAGATAGAAGAAGAAAAAAACATTTTTTTCCAGTTGGAGCGTCGTCAACGACATCGAGATTTAGGAACAAAGAAGGAGCGTCGCGTACGACATCGAGATTAAGGAATAGATTTCAATAGTAAATACTTCTAAACTTTGACAATAGCAAAAAAACAGTTGGAATTTTCCGAGATTTCTCGACGCCTCACGCAGGTGCCTCAAGCACACCATTCTTGCCTTTTCTTAAATATCTTTTATTTTACTCTAATATTTTTCCATACCCGAAAATCCATTTTCTTTCTAACCACTGTCCGTGCATCAACAGCATAATGTATAGGTGATATCACATATCCGCCACCCAAGGGGTTGTATCATAAATGTAATAAAATAACATACTCGGCAATAAACAAAAACCTACTATATAACAATAGTGACTGCACAACTGTGGCATTTATAATTACATACGTATCATCGTATAACAGCAGATCGACAAGTTTAATGGCTGAAGTGTTGACTTTTGTTAAAGTCAGCAATAACGTGTTCACTAGATCGGATTCCTGTGAAATGCCCAAAGCGATTGATTAGTTAGTTAAACCGCACTTAGTTATTGATTCTATAAATAATATTTTTTACAAGAGTTAAAATATTCATTTCGGATATAACGCAGCATTGGCCACCTGAACAGTAATACATACACTGCGAACTTTTAGACGCGGCACTTTTTTATTTCTCAAGACAACAATTTCTCTAAGAAGGTTGGAAATCATTCAAAATTCATTAATTTTTCAATAAAATTCAGCAATATTTTTCATTAAGAAATATTACCACCGCCTCTTTTTAACTCGGAGATTAATGAAAGAATTTTCATTTTATTTCTATTTCGAAAAGCCTTTTTGAGTAT
>JAOPUG010000376.1:5689634-5701672 GCA_027564375.1 Micropterix facetella | reverse complement strand
CCAAGTAAAAAACGGCATTGACAGTGAACCATTGCTTCTGTCTGCAGATCTCTGCTTGGATCGCTATTTTGAATGCTGCGGTATTAAGATAAAGGAGAGCAACATTTACATTTTCTATCGATCGCCAAATGGAAATTAAAAAATATTCCTTAAAAGATTCACAACTCTTTTAGAGCATTTTAAAAATAATAAAATAATAATATGTACTGATATAAATGTAGATTTGCTAGTCAACTCAGTGGCAAAAAGTAACACTCGTACCATCCTAAATATTTTCAGCCTTAATTCTCATGTTCACTCTGCAACGAGAATTACTTTGCACTCTTCCACTTTCATAGATAATGTTTTTTCAAATTATCTCATAGTTCAATTACAGCAAGAATCCTCTCCACTTGTCTTTCCGACCATGAAGGCATTTTGATTTTCATTGAAAACAAGTGTAACAAATGAAAAGTATTATAAATTCACCCAAAAGTTCTCTAAATCGTGCAAAGATTTATTTCTCAGTAACCTAATTAAAGAAGATTGGTCAAGTCTTCTGAACTTAGATGACGAAAATAACAGGGAAAACATTTTCAATATCTCCCTAAACAAATTTATATTATATTTTAATAATTGCTTCCCAGAACAGATTACTAAAATCATAAATACATGTAGAATTAAATCTTAGTTAACAAAGTGATCAAAGTATCCTCTTAAAATTGGCATTCACTTTGTCTTATCCATAAATTTAAACATAGTGGTGACATCGCTGCTTATATAAATTCCTATGGGAAATTATACAAACAAGTGATGAGAAACGCCAAGAGAAGCCACATTATAAATGAAATCATGCAAGAGAAAAAGAATTCTAAAGCATCATGGAAAATAGTTAATCAGCGAATGGGTAAATACAAAACAAGTGCACCTAGCATAAAGCTCAACAACAACGATGACATTATTACTAATCAATTTGATGTGGCAAACGCATTCAGATATATTTTCTCTAAGACAATTCACCTCCCCCAACAGGCAGCAACATCCAGTGCGTCAAAGGAGGACATATTCCTCATAGCCATCATAATTTTTTATGCACCCAACGAACGCCGTAGAGATTATGAACATAGTAAAATCAATGAAGGACAAAAAGTCAACCGGGGTAGATAGCATAGATATTTCCACCATAAAACTGGCTCTCCCAGTAATAGCGAGGCAATTAGCCCATATCTTCAACATCTCCCTCAGAAATGGGGTTTTCCCTGAGCAGCAAATGTAAAAATAATACCTCTACATAAAAAGGAGCAAAACAGTTATAGGAAACTACAGGCCAATTGCTTTACTTCCAGTTTTGTCTAAAATATTGGAGAAAGTAGTTAATATTAGGCTTATAAAATAACTGGAAGAAAAACATATTCTATCAGACGCGCCCAATTCGGCTTCCGCAAAAACAAAAGCACTATGGATGCACTGAGTAATATGGTCACTACGTTGTATAAAAATACAGACAGCAAACTGTATTCAGGGACTGTTTTCTGTGATCTGACGACAGCTTACGACATTGTTAACCATGTTGCGTTTATTATATAATCTCGAAAGATACGGAATCCAAGGAAACAGCCTGAAATGGTTCCAAAGTTACCTCTCTTAACAGACAACAATTAGTGCAGCTCACTGACAATGAGGGAGGCATACTTAGGCCAGTATTTTCTGATGAGTGCAAAGTGAATATCCTAGGGCCGACTCTTTTTTGTAATTTATGTTAACGATCTTCCGTCAGCGGTTACTCATTCTGATATCATTCTATTCGCTGACGATACCAGCATAAGTTATGCCGGCCCGGACGTAGATCAAGCAATCAATACATTGAACAAAGAGTAGTGCAACTAAATAATTGGTTCGAGAGCAATAACCTTGCCCTAAATGTCTCAAAGACTGCCTCCATGATACATTATGGTAACAAAAAGGCTTCTAATATTCCAGCAATAAAAATTGGAATGAACAATATGAGCAACGTTGCTGCGCATAAATTTCTGTGTCGTAATAAACAATAAGTTAAGGTGGACCCCGCATGCCAAGGTATTGTAACAGACTTTCTAGTGCATGCTTTTTACTGCGTCAGATCCGTAAAATTATTAGTAAAACAGACGCCAGAACCATATACTTTGCTCATTTTGAGTCGCACTTTCGTTGTGGCATCTTATTCTGGTCTCAGCGTACCATGGATTTTATGCAGCATGTTTTCTCCCTGCAGAAACACGCAATAAGAATCCTAAACAATATGGACAGTTTTTATTTGTGTCGAGGGTCTTTCAGGAATCTTAATATACTCTATATAATATACGCTATATTTATTTGAGTGCATTAAACTAGTAGTTAAAGATATATCAAAAGTTAAAAAACAGGTAGAAATACATAATCACTTTACTAGGTCGAGGAACAATTTACTATTACTTCATCCTAACCTCGAAATTTTACGTGGGAATTACCTTTTTTAATAAATTACCCGAAAACCTAAAAGACCTAATATATAGAGAAAATAAAATATTAGTTTTCTTTTCGAAAGTCAAAAAGCTATTAATTCATAAAGAATTATATGACATAAATGAATTTTAATAAAATCTTCTGCACTTTGATATCATTTCTCTATTATATGAGTGTATGATTAACTATTTATCTCTTTTTAAAACTAACAAACGTGACTTCCATTTATTTTTTCTTCAAATTGATCTTTATTTTGACCATCTCATTTTATTATCATCACTTACTAATTTATATCTGTATTCGGCGTGTATAATTTATTATTTTCTTCCATTTGACTATTTCATGACTATTTTATTATAATTTTAATACAGAGATTTATTACTAATTACATACCTAATGACAGTTTTTCTCTCAATATCGATTATATAACTATATACATACGTTTAAATTTAAGGATAGTTCCATTATAGCACTGTATGAAAATCGATAATTAGGACAGACGTAAATGTGGTGAGATATCAGATAGACCAATTACAACCAAAACAATCATCTTCGTGGACACTCTTTTAAATTTACCAAAAATGACTTTTCCGTCAACCCTAGGAAGCACTTCATCGGCAATCGCGTGGTCGACCAATCGATAACATTTCAGAGGAAACAGTAGTGCTGACATTAACAATAAGTTTAAAAACTTTTTTGATAAATATATAAGTGAAAATTAACAGATTAAAAAACTGCACTTCAAATATTGTCATAATTGAGTATGTAAGTACAAACGGAGCTGCCATGGAATTCACCGACCAGAGTCGGGCCCATCATAATACTATTGTCACACTTCTGGGTAGTAAGCGATGGACTTCGGACTAATCACCGGCTATAGTAGGTTTAAAACAGCTGTCATGCCACATGTGAGCATCGCCTTACCACCCATTCACTCCCCCTTCGAAGCCATAGAATTTGAGATGCGGAAATCGCGGTTTATTTTCTCTAGGAAGGAGTTAATTATTTCCTGGAGAGACCAAGATCCTTAAATAGGTAAACCGTAGATTTATTATTGTGTGTCCAGCACCTAAGTTAATGTATTCACTTAATGATAATGTAAATAGTAATAAGTACTTAAATTAAAAAATAAAGAACTGAACTGAACTAATTTTTTGGTCGGATGGAATAATTTCTTTCCAATAACGGTAATTTACCTAGGCCATTCTCAATAAGAGGCCAGGTAATGATTGTATGCAAATCAATTTTACCTTTCATTTCAGTTATGTACAATAGAAGAAACATCCACTACTAGACAAATGAAAATCCTAGTAATTCACATAATCAAATCAGATTTTCATTCAATTATTGGTGCGCTCCTATTGACAAAAGTGTAGGTTGTAGAATTCTATAATAAAATGGCGGCTGTAGAATTCTATAATGGAATGATGGATGTAGAATTTTATATTGGAATTTTAAATACAAATAAGTATATAACTAGCCATCCTCCAGAATCTTGAAGACGAGTTGGATAGCCTACCTTTACAAATACCAAGGAATCTGATATTTCAGCAAGATGGAGCGCCGGCACATAATAGTACTCAAGTGAAAGAATACGTCAATGAGATATTTGGCCATTTATGATAGGTAAGTACTCAAGGTATAGTTCAGTGGTAACTGTAACAATTTCCCCATTCTGTTGACGCATACCTCAATAAATTTGAAAAATAACTGTAAAAAATCACTACAACTTTTCAGAATAAGGACCAATATCTATTTTTCCTGAAATCCACAATACGTCTTATCTTTCCACAAATCACATTACATGAAAGCTATCAATAATCCGCGGTTGGATCGTCTCAACTCACCGACATCCCGAGGCTGTGTGCTATATAGTAATTACGTTTCGGTTGGGTATACGCAATGGACAATAATACCGCAAATTAAGCCTATTTCACTCAATAATGGCAAGCACGCATAGCGCCAATTTACCTTATCAATACTACTCCGTAACTCCTCTATGCTGATCCTTTGAAGATCTCCATTGCGATATTACTCCCGAGGCGTTGTTTGATTGGCATATGAATTTGTGCGGCTTTGGCTGTGTCCGGTGAGTTTTCAGTGAACGGACACTGGATGTCTAATTACACTAATTACATGCAATCACGGAGTTTACATTGAAGCAGTGAAGTCTTACGAAGGTCTGGATGTCGGACATCTGTAATCGTTTATAATCCATTATCCTTCTCGTCTAAATCCCTTGCACAAAGAATATACATACATTGGTTTTAATTTTAATTCAAATAATCTTAAATGCTACTCATAATTCAATAAATTGTTTGAATGCTAAGTTATGACACTTAATATTACATATCTACCCAAAATAAATATTCCAAGAAGAGTTAGGTTTAAAATTCACGCTACAGAGAAACCCGCCAACCCAAGGCGTTTCAATGCACTTTATCGTTATATGGCCCCGAAATGAGCGCTGAACTTGTGAACATGTACACTCCACATATCAATATCCGTTACTGCATGTCAGAGGCCAACCCTTGCGGCGAAGCACTGAGCAAAGACACCTAGTGGGGACCCTCGCCCCCTGACTATCAAATTAAGTCAGATTTCTCCATACACACGCTCGGTCCCGAGTTCGAAGTCACGGGTGCGTCCGGACCTCCCCTGCTATTTTACAGTTGAGTAAGGCAGTATATCGACCAATACATCAGCCGTCCAGGTCCGCCCGAGGTGTTCCCCTAGTTCCGCCACACAGCGGGTTCACCATGTTAGTCCCGCTTCGGAGAGGCTGCCGGATGGATGTTGAGCCGTGATTCGGGATGACCAATGATAACAAAAGCTGGCCCCATTAGGCCCCATTATCAAAATTTCACCGATTAATGAGACAGACGGTTAAACTCCTTTATAGGTGAAATGGTTAATTATTTTAAAAAATAGGCTTTAGTATTCGGGAAATTACCCATTTTATCACGTTTTTATTAGGTCGCGTTCTTGTTTGTCTGTTTGTCTGTTTATCCGTTGTCTGTCTGTTCAGTATGAAGTTTGCAATCGATTTTAAACTGACTTCCCGATATCCGATCATTATATATAAGATTAAGAGCTCGATTGCTCAAAACAGTGGCAAGACACTGTCCAATGAAAACGCAATGAACGAGATGGACAGAATGCGACAACTAGGACCTCCAGCACATGAATGAGTCATGTATCTAAACATGTTAACTAAGAAGGATCTGGCATTAATTTATTTTAATATTGAAATAAAATATTATAATATTAATTTTGCTTGTTTCTTTGCCTTATTTTCCAGGAAAATAATAATTAAACAGATTGATATATTAATAGTATGATCAGGTGATTGATATAATAATTGTATGATCAGATCATATCAGATATGATCAGGTGAAGAGAAACTGTTATAAACCTGAAATTTTCCACATGTCTCTGTCATAATCCCATCGAGATACTTAAAATCGATTGCAATATTTCATACACACAAGAATAAAAAGCAGAAAATAGTTATTTAAATAAAAATATTTTTTTAAATTACCACGTTTTTAAAACGGACTAAAATGTATAAAATAATTTCCTTTAGCCCCATATAGAAAACGAAAAATGTGGGGCGCATGCAATAGATAATTAATTGATGGATGCGTAGTTCACAGTTCATACCTAAGTCATTAACAATTGGGTCCCACGTTTTCATCAATCGCGATTCAACGCAAATTTATGAAAGCTCTTTAAATTCTGCATGTAGATTTTGAAAGAGCGATAAGTTTCCGCATCAGAATGTTACTGTCGACTCCGCCACCTACCACTTAGTTCAAGTTCAAGAAAATAAGTATCCTTGAATACAAGAAACCCTAGGATCAACGATATCGAGTGTTGAGATTTAAAGATAATCAAGCAGTTGGCCTGTACTCAAACGTATTTGAGCGATATGCAAATTGTCCAACGCAACAAGATCAGGATTATGACTTCCCTAATATGTGCCTACTTGAATTTGAATTACGATTCACAAATTGCTATTTCCTACTAACTTAGATGTGAACTGTGAACTATTCATGCATTAATTAATTATCTATAGCATGCGCCCCACGTTTTTCGTTGTCTGTATGGGGCTATATAGGAAGAATTATTTTATACTTTTTAGTCCGTTTTAAAAACGTAGTAAATGAAAAAATATTTAAATAATTTTTAATTTGATTCCAGGCAAAACTGATAACCCTAGCTTCCTAGCTAAGGTGGATATTTTCGTGCCTAATAATTATATTCGTAATCGATCGCACCATCATTTCGCGGAGCCGTTCTCGCGCACTACCTAATGAAGTGAAACTTGTTTGCGCGTGCATTGCGGCGCTTAAATGTCATTAGCTCGATAGCTGCCACCAGATCTACAAATTTTTTGACCGGTAGCCCTCATTTGTTTAAATTAAAATCAAATAATTATTTATTCATAAATGATACCTAGTATTTTTACGCGACATTCTGTTTGATTAGTTATTAGTTGACCTCTATTAATTTTTCTTTTCAATGCATTGATTTTTCTGTTGTTGATTAGCAATAAGTGAATAAACAAACAAATTAATAAATAGAGAAAAATGCTGAAAGGAGTCACGAGACCAATTGAAAAGTGGTATTATACCTTTTTTTGGAAAAGTTCATATTTTTGGAGAAATCTACGTGTCCTAATTTTTTTTTTTTGATGCTAATGAGTCCAATTTCATGTTAGAAACAAGAAATCTCAAGGAAACATTTGTCTTAATAGTTAGAAGTTGCTCAAAAATCACTTTATTTATCCCATTCTACGTGTGCGATAATAATAAAATCCGCATATCCAGGCTGTAAAAATAAACAAAAACCTAAATACGAAACCCCTCACAGTAAGGCCATTATAATTAGAAGCGATGATCAGCGATTGAAAGTTTTGATGGCGGTTGCGGTCGTATTGTAATTTGTCTCGTTACTTAACCGCTCACGTAATAAATACGTTTCGTGAAATTTATATCAGAAACATATGGTCGCGTATAGCAACGCGTTTGACATCACGTTTTATCCCGTGCAACAAATCATCCCTCGACGTACATCCCCACTCCAGTGAGGCTCGGTTTACAGACGCTAACCGATTTACCTTCACACTTTTATCTTATAAAGTAGCGTCCGCTAAAACAATATGACATCGCAAATAATAATTATATTCTCTGTAATTCAAAAACAACTCATATTTTAACTAAATACTTCGTTCATATAGAAAATACGCATGAAAGGACAAAACACGCATATCGACTTTAAATATACAGCCGGATAGTGAATGTAACGGAACGAGCTGCCAGCTTTGTTGTTTCGGCAAAATCACCTGTGCTAAAAGCTTTGCCTTTGCCACAAGCCAGCTTTCCAATTTTAGAGGAGAGGTTTATCGAAGATTGATTTTCTGTTTGAGGGACGCCGCTATAGGAGAGAGCGGAAGGATCGATTCGTCAGCGGTTACGAGAGTGATAGATTCTGACGATGGCTTCTACGCTTCTAAAAGCTGGCATTTGTTAATCTTATTGTTTTCTCTTTATTCGCAGACGTTTCGCCATGGATTTCCTTTCTCGCCAACGGCCATCGCCTGGGATCCTATACAAAAGCTACTTGCCATCGGCGACAAGTCTGGATCACTCAGAATGTATCCTTTTCCATATAATTATAATTTTGCAGTGATTGGGAAAGCTTGATATGTAAGTAATTTTGATATTTGAATTTTTTCATCATTTGAAAATAATTTAATAATGTGTTGTTGACTTACTTTAAATGGACGTTTTACCGACCTCGTGGTTATAAATTTCAAGGCGACACATGCACAGGAACTGCAATACATATCATGCTAAGATCATTTTTGTTTTATTATGAATTATTTAGAAAATTCGCAGCTTTACAGAATATACAAATGGTAATACATAATAATCAGCATAAGACCAGTTATACATTTCGCAGTTACAATGGTTTTTGGCCCATCCGTAGGACGGGCCATATAGTTTGATGCATGCTATGCGTTTGTCCGTTTGTTTGTTCGTCGGTCCGATTACTTCCCGTAGTCCGATCTTAACCAAACTTGGTTGCAGCCTCCCTGTGTGACTATAAACACCGCCAGGTGGTACCAGCAAATTCGATCCGAGTCCCGGATGTTTTGCTCCAGGTGCATCCTGGTTTACTTGGCCTAGAAGAAGATCTGACCAATAGGTAGAGCAAGCATAGCGTATATAGGTATTTTTTGGAATTCTGGTGACCTAACTTGTTGAATTAGCTTTTAAGCTATTTTGGATAAGTTGGATGTAGCCAAAGTTGCCGATGTATATCGCTACTTTTCCTGTTATTAATAATAATTAGATAATAAATTACCGTTTACATAACACTAGTAGGAAGTAGACTACTAAAACGTAGAAGAAATAAACAATATATGAGTACCTTAAATGAAAATCAAACTAAAAATTATATATTTTAGCTACATCAATTTGATTCTTGGGGAAATTGATATGACATAAATATCAAATTTTTGTATTACAATAACAATCAATCAGGATCATAGCCAACATTGACTCGACCGGATCCTGTAGGCCAATATTTAAGCGCCTCAAAATTATTACAGTAACAGCATTGTACATGCACAAACTACTTGTTAACTTATGTTTGCACTTAGGCATACTTAAGCACAGACAAGATAAACACACATTTAATACAAGCAACAAAAACATCTTTAATCTACACTTTACAAAAAGCACACTTTCCATGCAGTTCCCTAAATATTTGAAATAAAACACTACAATACTAGTTGGTTGTAGCGCGCCTGAGGCGCCCATTGTCAAATAGATCAAATGTCGCATATCGCTGTGATGCGGCATGAGCAATATGATGAATAACTATTTCTTCATGTGGCAAGCGCTCGTCGCGTTGCCATTGAGGGATAGTACGAAGAGATTCTAATTGTTGGAGCATAAGTCCATCAATATATAGTTCCTGTGATACGCTATGAGCAGCATGATTAGCTGCTGATTCTTCGACTGTCATTAGTTCTATATATTGGTGCTGAGATGAAGCATGCACAACCACTGATTCTTCGGCTGTAATTCTTTCAATATATCGGTGCTGAGATGCAGTATGAACAACCACTGATTCTTCGGCTGTCATTCTTTCAATATATTGGTACTGAGATGCAGCGTGAACAACCACTGATTCTTCGGCTGTCATTCGTTCAATTTATTGGTGCTGAGATGCAGCATGAGCAACATGATGTGCGCCTAATTGTTTGAGTGTCATTTGATTGATGCGTTCTTGATGAGAGGCAGCATCTAAGGCACGAATTTTCTCACGCGATTTCTGACTTTGATTTGCCCGCCATCTCTTCTGTCTTTCATTAGCCGAGCGACGCATCCTAGAAGCAGGATCTTCGTCCTTATTCATTATAACTGTTGAAAATATTATATTTCGTTGCATATTGCATATATTGAATTGCATATACAGACCATACAAAGTTGCCAAATAGATCCCAGTCCGCGACGGTAAACGTCACGCCGTTCCGAATATTTCTTCCAATTTTGAATTTTTAACGTATTTTTAGAACGGTCGTACCTCATTATGACTAACAAAACCAGATTTAGTGATCATTTAAAGGTAACGGTGACCGAAAATGTATTTTGTAATATCGAATGATTCAAAAATTACTGTCATAACGGAAAATAATTAATTTTAATAATTTAAATAATTTTGTATCCGTTTATCTTCTTCTCTTATTTACATTTACATGAATTTAATTTTTGATTCCATCAAATATATTTTTATAATATTATTATGCAATTTTATTTTTGACTATCCGTTTTATTTTCTGATTATTTATTTTTTACTTGCAAGGTAATATTTAATTTCTATTTGTAGTGTATTTAATTTTTGAACCCAATGAGATACTATTTTGTGTTTTTTGTTATTATATATTGTTTTGGACCATTTGCGGAACTTTTATTTTTTTGGCTTTGTTCATTTGTAAATTAATGAAATTTTATTGTAATATTTATTCTCTATTTTTTGACAATTTTATCTCTGGAATCTCATTTTACCGTTGTTTGTTCTTATAATGTATATATTTTCTTTATGATATATATTGGTGTGATAATTTAATTACTCAAACTTTAGCTAATGAATAATGCCAATTGTATTTTTTTATTCAATAGGTATATGATATCGAACCCCCTGAGAGCAAATTACGCAGATTCGATTATTTGTATAGGCAACCGCAAAACGTATAACTGTAATTACCAATAAA
Organism: Micropterix facetella; assembly: GCA_027564375.1. Taxonomy (NCBI): domain Eukaryota; kingdom Metazoa; phylum Arthropoda; class Insecta; order Lepidoptera; family Micropterigidae; genus Micropterix; species Micropterix facetella. Next base: position 5,690,925 of record JAOPUG010000376.1, on the reverse strand, counting down.
GACACAAATAAAAACATGCGTTCAAAGTAGTCAATGGTGCAAGTGTACCTAAATGTGTGGTTAAATGTATGTGTGTGTATATGTTCGGGGGTTGTATTGTATGTATTTAGACCTCTGTGAAGTGTAAGTGTAAAGATGCAGGTGTGTGTGTGTGTATGCGTATGTTTATGTGAGAGGTAGGGAGAAGTGTATTTGTTAATGATTGTATTAGTCAGTAATAGTATAGTTTGACATTTTGTTGCTCTTGAAAATGTCAAGGTATCAGATTTCAAGTTAAATATATCAATTTCACCAAAGATCTCATTATATGAGGTGAGTGTTCTGTGAAGATGTCGATGTCTATGCCTTTTGGGCATAATTAGTATTAGCTCTATGTATACGAAAAGGCGATGTGACCTGACTGATTTTACAGGAACACGGAGTACGTTATTTAACAGGTATGGAATGTCTACTTTATGCTGGATAATATTATATCTTATCTCATACTCTTTTCTGTCTATATTGCCATTGAAAGCCACCCATTGCATACCTAACTCGAGCTCTATGATCGATGTCATAATAACCTCTAAACCTGAACATGTTAAGGCGCACAGTTAGTTAACCGCGGATGGCCTCTCTAATCATGATGTTCTTTTTGTAGCCTACAATGCCAAAGTTCCTAAACTAAAACCGAGAACCATACAAAATCATGACTACAAAAGAGCCTCTCTCTCAGCACTTCGGGCAGGTGTACTCGCTATTGACTGGTCACTATTATACACCATGAATAATATTTACGAAATGGTCTGAGCTTTCTACAAATCAATAACTAATCTTTTCAATGAGGATGTTCCGCTAAATGTACGCCGATTCAAGCACCCGTTGCCCCTTGGATAGCCGAGGAAATACGTACCTTAATGAAGAAATGAGACAAAATCAAATCAAATTTTAAGCATGATCGTAATCCGGATACCTGGAAGCTATACAGAACTCTGCGAAATAAATGTAACCAGTGCTCGAAATGCGAAAAAAAAACATATATTAGAGAACGTCTCCAAACTGCTTCTCCTAATCAAATATGGAGGCTCTTTCGCTCTCTATGTATAGGTAAAACAACAACCTGTCTTCCATCTAATGAGGATATCGTCTCTCTGAATCATTATTTTTCCTCTACTCATTTTATTATGTCTTCTACTTCTTTAAGTACCATCTCCTATCGGAGGTCGGCTATCATAATGGCCACTTGGGCCCGGGATGTTGCGGCTCGGAAAAGTTCAATATTAGTCATTTTGTACCACTCGGCAAGATTTTG
>JAOPUG010000376.1:5450391-5469143 GCA_027564375.1 Micropterix facetella | reverse complement strand
ATTCAATATTCTAATAACTCAAAAATAACATCAGGACACCGAAAAACTACAAATATGCGATAAATTGTCGGCCCGTGATCGTGCTTCGACAGGTCTCTGCTGACTAATAGCAAAGTATGACGGCTAGCCATGGGCAACGCGCGCGCGGGAATTTGTGAAAATTGAAGGAGTTACTTATGCTGTACGATTTTACCCCGGTATACGGTTTTGGACAGGTCTCCCCTAAATACAATATAAATATTATACGTGTTTTACTTTATCAGAATACAGAAACTTTCAGGATTGCCTAAGTATAGTGGAATAGGAGATATGGTTCAGTTACATAAAAGTTAATTAATTAAAGGGAATAACAGTAAAACCATATTTTATATTTACAATTTAGTCAAAATAATTTACCAAACAAAAATATATTAACGAAGCCGGATCGGGAACCACGCAAACGGACGACTGAAAAATCAGTTTTTGGGGAAGACTTATGTGTTGTAATTCAGCCATTGTATAATGGACACAACGTCTGAAAGGTTTATTTATTATACATTGTGTCAAATCGTATTTTTTATGTGTTGGCATGAGGAGGTAGAACAACCAATATAGTTACTTACAGAGAAATTTTACAAAACATCCACTGGAATATCGACGAAATTATAGGAATATTGTCAATGTTAAGACAAAAATACTTCACTAAGTTATAAGTTGATCTGTGTACGCAAAGTTTTGGCCAAGGATTCGACCAAAATTTTATCCGATATTGTAACTTTGTAACAGTCGACAATTATACTTAGAAATTACACCACGAATTCAATCGCCTTAGCCTAGCAAACAACTCCATGACAACAATTGAGTTTGTCAACTGCAACGGGCGAACCAGGCCACCCCGGAGCGTTTCAACGATCTTTCCGTTATATCACCCCGGAATGAAACACAGGGACTTGAGGACGAAGACGAATATGCGTAACAAGCTCCACCTCAGCCCGTAGGAGTCCTACTACTTACCTGTGGCGCCCATCGCACCCTTACTGCCAGATTTGTTTAGATTTCTCCGACCTCCCGTCTGGTCGCGGGTTCGATGTCGCTTGCGTGGTCTTCTACCTTAAATAAACAGCAATTCCGCACTGGAATTATCGCGGATCCGAGGCGCCCTTTACTCGGCATGACACCCGAAATCGGTTGGCCAACGTATCGATTCTAAGGGTAGATAGCTTAAAGAACCTAACTAACCCAGCTTCCTTAGGCCGCATTGCGCTTCCAAACTCCTCCAGCTATTTGTTGTTGAGCAAGGGCCGGCAGGCCGACCAATGCCTCAGACAACCATCCATCTGAAGTTTTCACCAAGTGCATATGCCGTATTACCGGGATACACTGGGCTCAGACCCGCACTACCGGGCTACAGGGGATCTCTCTTCAGGAAGGTTGTTAAGCAAAAGCCGGCATGCCGACCGGTGCTCATACATCCAGAATCGCCCGAGGGCTTCCCCCAGATTAGCAGCCATGCACAGCGGGTTCACCGGTGTTGTGCCTCATCGAGGAGGCCGCCGGATAGGTGTTGAGTCGTAAGTCGGGCTTGAGACTCGAGTCTCTGGTTAGACCCCATTAGACCCCAAACAAGAAACATTGAATAGAACTGTACCGGGAAATTCACTCAATATGACAAAATATGGTCCATGCGTCACGACGCGACGTGCGCCATTCAACCCCTCCACCTAGGCATCTCCCCCTCCCCTATATAAGCCGAGGGTGACGCGCCTGCAGACAGACTTGAAGTGTCAATTGCTGCAGCGAACCCGCTACCCCAGGTATTTTGTTTTGTTTCTTTCTTTCGTGGAGTGAACGAAACAATTTTGGACAAAACAATCCACCGTCAAGCTACGCCTGTAACCCGTCAGAGACCAACCTCAAACGGCGAAGGCACTGGCAAGCCATTGGGGCACCCTCAACCCCTGACTACCAGATTTGGGCGGATTTATCCATCCTCCAGTCTGGTTACGGAGTCTAGGTTGCTTGCGCGGCCTTTACCTGCTGCATCGGCAATCGAATTTGTCGCGGACCCTTGGCGCCCTTCGCCCCTCTATCTCACTAGGGATCGAGTGTAAATCGTGCCGTTTCTAAAAATGGGTGACAGTAGGTCCGCGTCTACCCCCGCTTTTTAGGAAATGTACGTTTCCAGACTCCCCCGGTAATTTTCCGGTTGCCCAGCGTGGGTAGCAAGCCAGCTAGTGTACAACCGCTCTATGCCGCCCGAGGTTTTCCCCCGGATCCGTACTCCGTCTACGATTGCACGATACAAGCGCAGGCAGAGTTCACAGTGGCCATTCCAGGGTAAGTCCCTATTCGAGGAGGCTACCGGATGGGAGCCTCAATATGAGTTGGGCCGACCAAAGAGACACACAGACTGGCTATCAGGTCCAAGCTGCATGAAACCATTCGAGCCATGCAGACAGCCAAGATATAAAATCAGTTCACAACACATTCAACATAGTCAACAGATTTAGCTCTCAACACTAGCCGTTATTATAACATAATATAGAATCAATAAATACATTAATATATCGAATCAAGAAACTATTAAAATATTGATATAACCTTATCCCAAGCAATAAATTGACAACTCTTTTCATGGGAAGCCGAGGAGGGCAGGTCACCTATGTTTGACCGAATTGTTAACATTTCAGCTCCTTATCGCCTTCGAGAGCGGCCAGATGGTGGTGTGGGATCTCCGAAGCAAGAGTGCTGAATACAGGTGTATTGGTGTGGAGTCACTGCGGTCAGTCGCTTGGCACCAGGAAGGGAAGCAGTTCATGTCCTCGCACGGAGACGGATCACTTGCTACATGGGTAGTTCGTGGCCCCAATAAACCGCTCATCGTCTCCTACCCACACGGTATGACACCTTTTTTTTAGTGCTTTAGTTAGTGAAATCTAACTATTAACGGCTTGGCTGAAAATCGATTTTGTGCTCTTATTGGAATTATCACCAATAAATTTATTTCACTCCATTGAATTAAAACAGTTTTTGATCTAGGATTACCAAAAAAGGATAAATGCATATTTTTGTCCACTTAGTGAATAATTTTTCATTTGAGTAATTAGAATAAAAAAATAATTCAGATTTCATTTTCCGTCCTTTTTTCTTTGTAGTTTCGTATAATAAACATGTGTGTTGAAATTTAATAAGATTTCATTTGTTTAAATTAGCTAATTGTACCTAGACGATTTTTTACATAAATAATTTATTTATTCATGTGGTCATATTTTATTTACATTATAAATTAAGACTAGTTTTCTAAGTTTCAGAAATCATTTCATAACTACTTATTGGAAGTATTATATCTCCAGTTTTACGTATTTATTAGACGAGTACTGATCTTGCTTATTCGAATTTATCTTGTTTAATTAAATTGGTTCAATAATTTGAGATTTATAGAATTTCAAAATAAATATAGGTGGCATTATTGTATCACTATATATATGCTAGTGAGTATTACGAGAGATGTACATTCGAGAAAAGTTTGAATTTATAAATTCTACAACTGTATTTAGTTAGTGAGTAGCTATTAGTTTTTTAATTGAAGTACGGAATGGAATTTTTTTAATCGTCATAAAAATCAGGTATTTATTCAAAAAGGTGCAATTAAAGAATATATGATCAGTTGCGAAGCCACAGTCACATTGTGGAAACTCAGTCACCCTAATGTGGTATAAGATGGTGGGGCATGCAACTGTGGCCCTTTCACATTTTGCATAATTAAGTAACTTCCTTGCGGTTCATTGGCTTTCTGTGGTTTAAATGCTTGAAGGGGGGTTGCTTTATTAATTAATGCATATACTTCACCTTTGTTTTGGTGCTACTTCTCCAAGCCTTGTGTAAAGCCTATTATCCCCAGTTGTATTATTCGATTGATTTCTCTCCTCACATTGAGAGCTCAGAACCTCTTGCCCTCTTGCTCAGTCATCTCTTGCTGCTTACTACATCTTTAGAATTCTTTAGTAGTTCTACGTCGCTAAGGCCTTGACCTTTTAAAACATATGTATAGTCAATATTCATGAATGCGATCCATAGAGAAGAGTACTGATGATGTAAATTTGAGGGTATATAATAGTGGATACTCTTTTGTCAGCATAATAATAAATAATTGACACACTGAATACATTATATTCTTTCATGGACGAGATTGGCCAACGACCAAGAAAAATGTGGTATTTTAGCTAATAATGACGAAGAAGAATTAAAATATGTGTTCTCCATTCGAGCCACGATGTTCAAGCCACCAATAAAGACATAAGTTAAACTTATATTAAAGTAAACATACACTTTTAATACAGTTTTTTTTCCTCTAATTTTCATAGGAAATACATAATTACAGCAACTTGAAACTGCTTCATAAAGTTTTCACACGGCCTTGTGGTAACCCACCCACTTTTAACACCGTCTACCGCACTTTGAAGTTTTAATGGAATTATTTAGAAGAACTAATTTGACCCAAATTATAATCAAGGTAAACAAACATGTCGATAATGTTTATTATTTCATCTTTTCAGCGAAAGCTAACAAAGACGGGAAATTGGAAACTTGCAAGCCCATACAAAAAGTCGAGTGGAAGACAAATAAAGCAGGGTACGTATATATAGTTTAATGTAACGATCGTAGTGGGAATTACATACATCGTGACTTGATTTGGTTGGTTCGGCAGAAATCGGCGAGTGAAAAGATACTGACTTACCTGTGGGTGAGGTGGTAGTACAGCCGATGATTATTTCGTTGTTTGTTTTTTCAGAGATACGCTGGTGATTTTTTCTGGAGGGTTGCCAGCGGACAAAACAGGCAGAACTCCAAGTATTACTGTGATAAATGGAAAGTCTACAACAGTGCTAGAAATCGAACACAACGTCGTTGACTTCATTACATTATGTGAAAGTCCATGGACGGGCGGTATGTCTTCTTTCGGCGAATAATCCAAGAATTTCACAAATTCACAAAATCTTTCTTCTCGCAGATTATCAAGACCCGTTCGCGATAGTAGTGCTACTTCAAAACGACCTGGTTGTGATAGATTTACTAACGCAAGGCTATCCGTGCTTTGAAAACCCTTACCCTATGGACATACATGAATCCCCAGTCACGTGTTGCTCCTATTTAGCCGATTGCCCTTCCGATCTGGTTAGTATTATTCTGATATATTTTGTTTTATCTACGAGAGGCGTTCAATAAGTTCTCGGTATAGGTATGAAAACAAAGTTATGTAGATTTATTTTTTTAAATATTTTTTCAATGTAGTCCTCTTGTATCTCAATGCATTTATTAGATATGTCAATTATTTTTTTTTAAGCCCGTATAAAAGTAGTTTTCATTTTGGTTTGCAAAATGTTCGGTCACAGCGCCTTCGGTGCTTCATCGTCAGCATATCCCCTCGTCAGCATATCAGCATCGTCCCTCGGAGATCTTTTTCAGATTCGGGAATAAAAAGTAGTCACTGGAGGCAGGTCTAGACTGTACGGTAGGTGGTCCATGGTTTCGAACCCGCAGTCGCGCGCGATAGCCTTTGTAATATGAGCGGTGTGAACTGAAGCATTATCCTGCAGAAGCAGCACACGTTTGGCCAATTTCCCCCTCCTGTTTTCTTTAATAGCTGCTCTTAATTACCATAGAGGATTGCCATAGTACGCCACCGTGATACTGACACCTTGATCCTTATATTATATCAGCAATATCCCCTGATAATCTCAAAAGATGGTGGCCATGACCTTCCCAGCTAAAAGAACGACCTTGAATTTCTTGGGATGAGCTGATCCTCTAATATTCCACTGCATCGACTCTCGCCTGCTCTCAGGTTCATAATTATGAACCCACGTTTCATTTCCGATAACAATTCTTTCGATGACTGCGTCTGGATTGTTCCACATGCTTCAAATGCAGCATTCCATGCGCTTGTTTCTGATGCGGCGTCAGCATTTGCGGCACCCATCTCGCGGTTACTTTTGACATATGAAGTTGGTCATGAATGATGTTGTCTACGGTCCCGGTAGAAAGGCTAAGTCTCTCAGTTATCGATTTCATCTTCACTCAACTGTTTTCCAATATTATTTTCTCCAGTTTTTTTTCAACAATTTCCTGTGAAAAGGCTTCGACAGGCCGGCCGGCGCAAGGGTCATCTTCGATGTTCTGCCTCCCACGTCTAAATTCACTCGACCACTTATAAATAGTAGATAACGAAGGCCAGATATCATCCACTTCCTCATTACTGCATTTTTGGCTTTTACCTTGTTTGGTTAAGAATGTATAATGTCGGATGTCTTATTTGACTAAAAACGTAAAATTGATTATGTTGGTAGTGTTTATGTTCAACATTAACAAAAAAACAAATGAATGTTTTTTCCATTTTTATTTATTGGCTATAAGCGAATGTATATAGTCAGTATTTGACAGTATACAAAAAGACGTTAGAATCTTCCTATACCGAGAACTTATTGAATATACATATATTAGATCTGTCAATACATACTCGTACATATGGAAATGATCGACTTATTTATGATATTTTTCAGATTCCTGCATTTTATTCCGTTGGCCGGCAAGGTAGTACAAAAAAAGCCGGGTTTAGTGAAAAAGAATGGCCTATCAATGGAGGCGAATGGTCGCCAGCTTCATGTTCCTATAATGAAATAATTCTTACTGGGTAAGAATTTTTTAGTTAAATATTTTGTGGTTAGTCGAGGAATAAAGGAAAGTACCTTACCGGCAGGGCCGGATTTAGTCCTGGCGCCGCCCTAGGCTGACCATTTTGCCGCCCCTTGTTTATTTGAACAAAATTTAGTGATCTCAAAGTTAGTTTGTTGGTTGGTTTGCTAGTGAGTTAGTAAGTAGTATGTGTGGGTCAAATCTTGCAGCAGAATTTTAAACTAGTTTCCCCTACCTGATTGAGTTGAAATTTGGCAGAACCATTTAGTTCTGGTGGCAATACTATGTAGTATACTCAATATATCTGGTCCCGCGTTATTAAGAATTTTAATTCCCCCCAAATCGCTGAACTTTTGCACACACCTTTAGTTCTGGTGATAATATAATATAGTATAATTGAATATAGCTGTGCCTGCAGCTCCGCCCGCGTTATTGAGAATTTTTACTATAAAGGACAAAATTAAATAATAAATAAAAAACCTTTTCATAAACAAGCTTTTAATTGTTTTCAAATTTTCTAATAACTTCTACTATTATTGTCATAAACACGTCACAGGTTTGAGAAGAGAGATATGGCGTTTTTTCCGCCCCCAATATATCCATAATGGCGAATATGTTCAGCTAGAAAGCAATCCAATTCGGCCAACAATTCTAATGTCATAATAAAATAGCCAATGTGAAATCACAATTCACAAATACAGCATGCAATGGATATTATTATGGAACCTTTTCGTAAATTTCAAAAGGCCTTGCCTTACATGTGGTCGTCATAAATTTTGCAGGCACATCAGTTTTCTTTTGTTTTGAATATCTTTATTGACAACTGGTCGAAAAAACCGACTGCACCACCGTGGGATTTCTTGGTACCTAGCTAGATCCTTTTTGTGTGATTTTTCGGCCGCGCTTGGGCATAAATTATGGTCAAAATTTACATATTTGATATTTTACCATATACCTATTTATATTTCTCTTCCTCGATTGCCATCCCTTCGAATTTGCCGCTCTAGGCCCGGGCCTAACAGGCCAGGCCCTAACAGGACCTGCTTACCGGTCGTTTTGAATCCCATGGCTCATAGCAGACGAATACTGAGGTGTGGTACAATTGTCACTTGCGCTACCCACAAATTCTTCTGTAATCATAGGAAGGGGTAAGGTGGGAATAAATATGAATTTAAATTTAAAAATATATTTTACAGATTGTATTTTTTTATTATTTCTATTGTTTGTATTCACATACACACATGTGTATGTATTCATCTGATTTTACAATTTGCCTATTTTTTTTTATAATAGACATGCAGATGGCAGTGTAAAATTTTGGGATGCAAGCGCAGGGACCCTACAAATATTATACAAATTAAAAACGTCAAAAGGTAAAATCGTTTTCTTTGTACTTAAATTCTCACCGGGCATAAATTACTTTTACGAATTCTCCATTGTAGTTTTTGAGAGGAGACCCACCGGCGGCGTCGACGCAAGCTTAGACGACAGCCCTTTAGGCGTGCAATTACTATCCTTATGTGCAGAGTCCAGAAGGTTGGCTGTCGCTTGCACGGCATCGCACGTCTCACTTTTTAAATTCAGAAAGACTGATACAACTAGCGAGACCTACGTAAGTAACCGAGACAAGTTCATCTGGAAACTAATGAATCGATGAATGTTATTTGATTTAAAATCTCATTTAGGTTTTAGATATACCCGTAATAGCTCAAGATGAACCGGAGAATTCGCCCGATTCGGAATTTGTGCCTGTGTCGAGAGGTTCTATCAGTAGCCGTGCGATTGGGTGCCAAGACAGCATTGATAGTCAAGGAAGGGTATGTTCTGTTGTTCATAATATTATTATATAAAATGATGCAGGAGTATCTTTCTATTTTTATTACTAAATGAAGAATGTTCACGAAGAAGAATACAAACGTGACGGCGCATTCATTTCCAGATGTCCGGACCTTCCGATCTTAGGGTAAGAGGAGCGCAAGGAACTGGAGGGGTCAGAAAAGCCGCCGGGTTCCAAGCGGCACTCGTGTGTCTTCAGCAGTCTCCATCCTCCGCCGGCAACATTTCAGCTTTGACAATAAACTCTTCTTATGGATTGTGAGTTGAATGATTTTTTTTTAATATTTAACAGTTTTGATGTTATCTATGTAATCCATATCCTAAGGGTCTTCTATTATTCTCATAAACCTTCGTAGTATTTATAGATTTTATAGAATTAAGAAAAGTACATTACCTACATAAATATATTTAATATTTCAGAATGGCATACGGCGGTGAACGTGGCATAGTAGTAATCGACATCTCGAGACGGATACTGATTTGTGCCCTTTCGGCTGCTGCTCTATACGGAGGAGCCGATCCCTTCGGCAGGACGGCTAACTTGGCCGGAAGTGGCAATCCTAACCCGGCACGCCGCGACACCGATGCTTCACAGCAACGATCACCCAGCATTGACCAGGTAACCTCCTCCATTACCAATATGCCAATAGTTCCTTTGTATGCAGAGTTAATTAGATCAGATTCTACTGTAAATACATAGCTCGTTCCGTTAGATTCGCTGCCAATTTTCCCACGCATAACGACTATGTACCGTTTTCTTTCAGCGTAAGATATATAGGTAGAATTCGTTTTGGGGAATCATCAGCGCTCAAAACCTTTTCGAGACAGACACAGCATGTAGTGAGTTTAGGTATATCGTAGGCCATCAGAAACCTCAGCGGCTTCCATTTCATGTTTGTGCGCAGTTTCGCAATAGATCGTAGTCAACCGAAATCAGCAATCCTTTAAAATGGACAATCTAGTACAAAAACCCTCACAACACCACACCTTTCTCTATGATTTGCTCTATAACCATAACCATAGCGACTTCAGTATGTTTAAATAATTTGCACATTATATTTTCTGATGATTATTTTACCGTAGTTTCCTTTCATACGAATCTATCACCCGTTTTTTACTTTTTTTGCTAGTTCCGAAGGAATTTTTGATTAATATAATTTGCGAGCGTATGAAATCCGCACACCGCGCACGTTAGGGAAGTCGAGGGCTAGCCGGTTAGCAATGAACGTTAATGCTATGAGATACCCGCATCGAACGCATAACTATTAATTTTTTATGTCTTACCTCCCCACCTGTCTCCCCCTGCCCGATACCGTGGCATGTTTTCGCCCTTTTATGTTGTCACCTCGCCGTGTAGCTGGAAGAGGCGATAGCGGAGCTGACCGGCGTGCAGGAAACATCCCCGGCCGCGCAGGACACGGCACCTGCTGCTCTAGAAGTAGCCGACGAAGCGTATCTCACCCTCGCGCACGAAGCCGATCCGACAGGCGCCATCGCGATTCCGGCGCGCGAGACCCTGTCCCGCTCGCCTCAGCACGTCGGAAGCCTACCCGCCTCCAGCCTCTACCTCAGCGACGAGGAACGCTCCAAGATCGAAGCGGCTCAGAACCGAAGAAAATCGACTACTTGGAAGGGCATTAAAAGAACGTTGTCCAGAGTCGATATCAAGATCAAGAATACGTTCTCCGCCGGTCCAGAAAAAAAAGATGCCGACAACAAAAAAGGTTCCGTGTTTTATTGTCCGACGGACGTCACTCCGTCATCGCCGGTTGAAACCGAAGAGAAATCCGACGGCGGCTCGTCGAGTTCCGATTCAGAGAACGTATCCACCCTCGAAGAAAAAGATAAAATAGGCGAATTGCCAAAATTAGATCCCTACGATCGGATGCACCAAGAGTTGAGGGAGACGTGGAAGGAAGACGCGGGTAGCGATTCAGAGCAGGCGGGCAGCTCTCCGTCGAAATCCGAGCTAAGAGAGGATAGACGAGTGACTATTAGCGTGCTGGACGGCGCGCGCATGTCCCGGCCTGATAATCTGCCGCTTTTCGACGACGAAGGCCGGCCTATCCCGCCGCCCAGGCAGCGCAAGAAGAAAACGAACCAGAACGAGAAGCGAGACCAGCGGCTGCTCTCCGTGCCGAATATAAAATACAGCAAGCAAGACGCCGTCAAGCAAGACACCGTCGTCAGTGACTTAAGAAAGAAGGAAGGGTCTCATACGCAGCAGCAGCAATCCTTCGCCACGAACATCATGCAGCGCTTCAGTGAGTATATTCTTCAGTTCGAACGGTCGGGTTTGGGTTTCATTTCATTCGCTAACATTTATTAATCAATAGCAGCTCTTAGATTTTTTGAATAATCATAGACCGTAGATTTTTTAACTTTTTAAATCTGCATCACTTTTTGATCACTAGCCGTAATAAATTTTCTACATTTTTACTAATAGCTTTAGACAATCAGAATGATATTCCTTTTAATAGTGTAGAATAGTTTTATAAAATCTAATTCAAATTTTGTACAGTACTATATTCACGATGTCACGCGATGCATTTTAATAATTTAAAATAACGCTGAGGCTTCTTATGCTAACGATTGTTTATATTATAGTTTTGTTTTTATTTCATACATAACTAAAAAATCAATAATGTTTTAATAATTACATGCTTTGTTTTGTGCGCCAAACACAGGGGTTGCTTCAATTGTCCACGTCGATGCTTTTTAAATGTGGGTGTCATTGTGTTGATTGTCCATTTATGTAAATATAATATATCTTTATATACACATATCATATAATAGATGGAAAGATTACTTCTGAATGTTTCGGCAGAAATATACGAATGTCATCTTTTCACTAGCGCAAATCTGTTTCGTTTCGAGTGTATATCGATAATTGGGACTCTTTCTTCCCTTTAAAGGACTCTTCGGACGAGGACTCTAACTGCCTTAAGTACTTGTTCGCTGATTTTCTTGGTAACGATTTCAGAAGAATAGTCGCTAACTACGAATAGAGTATATTGTGCTTGGGTGAAGTATATCGTCTTAACAACCGTGGAGTGGGCCATTTTCGTACTATCGTTGGAGCTTTGCGGTTTGCAGTGTAGTTTATGATATCGTAGTTAATGTATATTGCTGTTGATCACAGGGAAAATCGTATGCTGTAAATGCCAAAACCAAAAAATCCAGCAAAACACGGATTGTAAGCCAAGTGGTGAAGTTGAGGAAAAAACAGTATGGAAAAAGTTTGTAGGTATGAACGACGGCGTCTGTCATTTTAAGATTTTAACATTCGGGCTTGGTTTCGGGTTAATCATTGTGGGACCATTTTAAAAATTATTTTCATTATTAATACTATCTATAGGATACTAAACAGCACCGTTCACCACCTTTTCCATCTTTGAAGGCGATAGTAGGTTGTGATTGGATAGGTAGCGTCCATACGTTCTCTTTATAAAATGATATTTATAAATAGATTCTTACTTATAAGTGGTTGATCTTGTTTGAAGGGTAATGCGAGCGAGCGAGCGATTTAGCAGCACATGAGTCCGTTTATTCTTATTTTATACTTATGTCTCCTTTAGGTCTTTCTCGGGGCTCCTCACTCAGTCTGGTTATCCGATCGTCCTCCATCTTTCTCATTTAGTTACTTTTTGGGGTCTTTACTCGTCGGACTGTCTTCCCCATCTGTTGTCTGTATTCTGACATATCGTCGTCATTCGACGATAAGTACCTAACTGACAGACCTTTTGAGATGAGGATTTTATGTTCTCAGTCAAATAAAGCTTTATTAAGATAAGGCAATTAAACTGAAATTAATTGTTTTTGTTTTTTAAATAAGTTCCTACATATCAACTATATCAAAATAACTGCTTAATGTAATTTTGATTCTTAACTAAGGTTTTTTAATTTTAAAATTAATAAAACACTATTAGGTATTTTTCGCATAATGATAAAAAACAATGATAGCAAATACCTAATTGAAATAAACTATTTACTTGAAATTTACATACATCAATACCTCTTGTTAAATTGTAGAAATCAACTATTAAAGATAAAAGAAAATTACTTTACTATGACAAGAAGCGTACCTACTTGAGCCTACAGAAAATATCAAAGCTTAATTAATAATATGTAAAACCATTTTCTATGAAAAAAATACAGATTCCTATTAGCGATGATAATATTAAAAATATTAAGTAAACATTCTAATAAGGATAATGTTAAACATAGAATCATCATTAAACTATAGATAATCAATGATTGTACAAAAAATAGATGATCCAATGATTGTACCTATTCCAATGTACGAATGTATTTAGTAAAAATATGTACCTATTTCCAACTCAGTGCATCCTATTATTTTTTTTATTTTATCGTTTGAATGATTGCTAGCTTCAATGTACCTACTCATTAATATGAATGGACAGTATACATTAATACTTCTGTTCTACTCACTGCGTGCATTTGGAAATATTGACTTCCCCTCCAATCGTTGACACGAAAAGTACCTACTCATGTGCTGAATTGAAAAGTAAAACAGTTATTGAATTGATTAAAAAGTAGGTACTTAAAGTGTCTCAGGAATTTTTGACTACCCAGGTCTAGCTCAGGTCAGTGACATGGAATTTTTCCTCGCCCGTCAGTAGCGGCTCACCTGCGCACTGTACCGCATCAAGTTTTCCGAAAATTAAACTTATTATATTTCAAGGTATCGATTGTTACTATTAAATGAAAGTTTGGTGTTAAAAGTGTCGTTTGAAATATTTTTTCGTTTTCATTAACTCACCAAATATTAGCCACATGTAATAGGTGACTTTATGTATAAAACAAAAAGTAGGTACTTTTTGCTTAATGTCTGTTAGGTCCTTACGGATGACGATATGTGGTCCATCCACTGCTACTTAAAATTGTTACTTCTTTTCTTTAGTAAATTTATTAATTTCGAGCGTCATTTCGATTCATTATTTGGATAAGATCCATAGTCCAATCCCAGTTTCTGCGCTGTGGTGAATCTTGGCTGCTCAAGTGCGGGAGTCGAGAAAAAATACGTGCAATGCTACATGCTAAACAAGCACAGATAGATACTATTCTGTAATGTCCCTTTCTATTATGCATGCAGTTATGCATTGCCCCATTTCTAAAGTACGCCCAACTTGGTACCAAAATACTTAAGCCCCAAGCTGTTTCGAATGCTAACCAACTTCAATCAGGAGCCTTAGAAATTAATATTTCAAAATGGCTCAAGGAGTAGCTAACTGAAAAGTGCCATATGACATTGACGACTTCGAGAAAACAATTAAAGATGACTTTTAATTAGGGATGCAACGATTATTGATTTATCGATTACGATTTCGATTCCGATTATTGTAAAAGTTTGATTTGTTTCATTCATAAAGCTATGCAAAATATGTCGGATGCACAGTAGATAGCTTCCGTATCGTGATATTCATTTTTTCATACATAATCTAATTATTGTTTGATTTATTTATTTATCATTTATTTAATATAATTAATTTCCAAATAATTAGTTAATCGTGCATGATAATATAGATTTTAAAGCCCCGGAGATATACTAAAGAGTACGGCCTCGGCAGGATTTTATCAATTCACTAGGCAGAGCCTGTATTGAATGTATGATCTTATTAACCTGCTTATTCCAAAAACATAACATTTGTTTGTAAGTTATTAGGTCACAGTCAATTTCCTAAAGCACTCAGTATAAATCCAGCTATTGAAAATAGCCTCACAGATGTTACTGAGCGATTTTCTTGAGATTCGGTAATAACCATTATTGCGCCAATATTGTCATCGGTCAGAAATATGACTACTTAGTCTTGAGCGATGCTCCCTGCAATATTTGACAAAGGCTCCTGATCTTCTGCTGCCCAAATCAGTTTTTCGCAAGCACTCCAGTTGCCATCGCCTAGTAGTTCGGAGGAAACGTGAGAATTTCTTATCGTATCAGCATATTCAAAATTTATTTTTTATAAGATTTAGCAGTGTTTACTTAACCTCTTTCTTCTGTTTCCGATTAATCCAGAAAACACCGATAATCGTCTATCATACACCAATATCGTAACAGTAATCAGTTGCATCCCTGCTTTTAATTATTTCCAGTTGACAGTTTAATTGTTATGTGTATTTGCTTCAGATTTGTGTCATCATTTTATTCTCATTATTTTACTTCTCTGACTATTTTCTTCCCTTTTGAAAATGTTATGAAATTTTCTGAATATTGTTTTTATTGTATCATTTTTTGACTTTTTACCTTTTAATAACCTGTAGAGTAAGAGTAGTAGACAAATAATGTATTTTTTTAACCAGTGAATGCCATTTGTCTGTGATTTTTATGGGCGCTAATTGGTGTGTCGGCGCACTCTTCAGTTCATTCAGTTTAATTTAAAAATTATATTTTTGACTTAGATTATTATACTCCTAAGGAATATCGGTATAACATTTTTTAAAAATAAAACTAGATTACGTTGAAAAATACTATTTAAACCCTAATATGGCATGTCTCTATGCTATGTATTTAGTGGGTATGTAACAATTTGAGACTTGAAATAACAGTTAAAAGTAGAATGTGTATGCTCCTCTTATCGAATTATAGAGATGGAATCGGTTTTTAAACTGGTTCTTATATTCACAGATTCAATCACTTCTTACGGTAGGCGGTTCCAACCGTCCACAACTGTTAGTGGTGAAATGTTTCTGAGGGTTTGAATGAAACATTTTCTTAGCAGGTTTTAACGAATATCCACGAAGATTTATCTTCGTACTGAAGTGGAATATGTTGAGGATGTCACTGCAGCTTTATATGTGATCCTTATAGATCTGGAATAGGTCTCCACGCTTTCGCCTGTCCTAAAAGTGTCTCTTCATATTCCATATGCCTCAATTATAGTAGCGTTTTGGTGAAGCATCACTGCACTTATTTCAGAAATTGAATGTCTTTAATGAATTCCAAATTTGGAAACCATATCCAAATTTGGAAACCATATCGTTATACTGGAAAGAGTGAGCAAGTCCAAATTTTTGCTAAATCAACTAAAATGTGACCTTAAAAAAACCTATTATGTATAAGAAAAAATGCTCCTTGTCCAAAAATTCTCATTTTGTCTATGTCCACACACACTCATGATTACTTATGGCTAAATTCGCTAAGACTTGATCATACTTTCCAGAACTGTATGACATGGTGCATGGACTTATATACTTAAACTTGATCCTTTTTCCTTTGAATAAGATTGGATTGTGTCATTCATACTGCATTCAGAAATTTGACGATGAAGACATATAAGGCTGAAGTTTTAGTTTATATTGACAATGAAAATGATGGCTAAAGAGGTATATTAGGTCCTTACCTTATAATTCCACATTCAAATTAAAGGTAGTGAATTTTGTTTTGACGACATCGCTCTGTTCATGACTATGGAAAAGTTAAAATATAGCGTTATTTTCGAATATGAGTGCCGCCGTGGCACCTACGCTGCAGATACAGCTCTAAGAAACAATGTTGTGTTTCGGCCAGCCACCACCAATGAACGCACGGCGCGTTTTTGGTTCTAACGTTTCCGTTCTGGAAATGTTGATTTAAAGAACGACCCCCATGGACGGTCGAAAATGCAAGTCGATAATGAAGAATTGAAATCGATAGTGGAAGCGAAATCATCACCAACCACATCAGAGTTAGCAGCAGTCTTCGATGTAATTGACAAAACAACCTTAATTCATTTGCGTCAAATTGAGAAAGTGAAAAAAACTCGGAAAGTGGGTACCGCATGAAATGAGTGAAACCCAAAATACGTTCGACCACACACTGCACAACAAACGGTCGCCAAATTAGACAAGCTGCGACTGGATACTCCGTCACCCACCGTATCTACAGACCTTGCTCCAACTGATTTCCACATTTTTACGGAATTTAGACAACTTCTTGTCAGGGAAAAAAATCAATTCCTATGAGCCAGAAATAACCGCCTTCAAAGAATTAATTGATTCTCGCTCCCAGATTTTTTTTACCATAGGAATCAATGAACTTCCCATAAAATGGCAGAAGTGTATCGATAATATTGGTACATACTTCGATTGATTAAATTTGTTATTTAAAAAAAAAAATGTTTTTCTTTTTCGGTATAGAGTGGCAATTTCATAGGTAAGGACTTAAAACTTAGAAGAGTCAACATTTAATTTAATGTTTGCAATGGATAAAAAATATTTTTTTCATTTAGTATGTGAGATTTTTCATTCATTCGATTTACTTAATCAATTTATCCTGTTTTTTGGCCCGTCTGTAGTATTACATCGGATGGGCCATATAGTCCTATGCATGTTGTGCGTTTGTTTGTTTGTTTGATTGTCTGTATGTTCGAAGGCTTCCCATGGTCTGATCTTAACCAACTTTGGTATGCAGCCTCCTTGGGTAACCCTAAGCACCACCTTGTGGCAGCAAATTCGATCCGAGTCCCGCAGGTGCTGCTGCAGGTGCATCATGGTTTACTTGGCCTGGAGGACGATCTGACCAATAGGTAGAGCAACTATAGCATATATTGGTATTTTTGGAATCGTGATGACGAGAGACACTTGTTGGAATAGGTTTTAAATCATTTTGGAGATAAGTCAGGCGTTACCAATCGGTGGACGGACCAAAGTTGCCGATGTATATCGCTACTTTTCCTGTTATATAGAGATTGGTCTGTACTTTTCCTTTTACATAGGTATTATTTATTTTTGCCTACATAAAGCTTTCTCCATTTTCATAATTAATAGCTTTAGTGTCTTAAGGAAAAACAAATGAAATTGGAACCTTCACCTGATTTATCAGAGGAAATTTCAGTGTCACTGCTATTATCTCAGACAGCTTATCTAATATACCGTTAATATTTTTAATAGATATTCAGAATTAACTTAGTTATTATGTTTCTAAATGCCTTTATAATTAAAAACTTAGCCTATTTGCTCTATTCTTTATGGCTGTGATGGGCTGTTCCCAATTCGGGTCAATGGATTTGGTTATACCGGGATCTGCTTAATCATCTTTCTGTGTGGTTCCGTTTAGTGCATACATATTTTAAAGATAAAAGTTCCCAATGTTAAAAATGCATAAAGGTTTACTACCTTTATGCAGTGCACAGTATAGCTGCAACCGCACTATCCTTTGCTCGAGAAAGTGGCCCTTGATGTTTTATTGTGAGGTAGGCCAGCAGCCCAATGACCGGACTTTTCAGCTCGTAACTTTAAAAAAATAGCCCCCAACCTGTTGTTATTATAATGGTATGAGAAACAGGGTTCTATGCTTGATCATAAATTTTGTGATATTAGGCATTCGTATTGTCAGAGGAGGTTATCGCGGGCGAGAGAGCAGTCGTTGGAATCGTGCGAGAGATACGAAGCTATGCAGAGTGAAAGGCGATGTTCCAAATTTGAAAATGCAATACGGATCCATACCTCCTCGTGCGACATGATCTCCCGATACTCGAATCGGGTTTGTAGTAGGTTTGGGGGGATTTTAAAGGGAGTCCCCCTTCCTGCATCCTTTGGCACACCTCCATTTAGCTGATTTCATACGTTACGGTTTTAGACGGCGAGTTGCCGTCTAAGCAAGTAGTGTATGGAGATATATTAAACCTTTCACACAATAACGACCGCCGTATGTTGGCCGTCCCAGCCACTGTGTTATTCAGTTGTTGCCCACTGGATATTATGACGATATCCGTTGTATGCACCTATCCCGCGTGTCTTGCGGAAATACACTTGGCTGTGCTAGTGTACCTTCCCGCCCTCGCCCAATATTTAATATTTATGTCTGTATTCTTAATGAGAACATAATAATAGTTACTTAACAAATTTTGTATATATGCTTCGTTGTTTTATACTGTTTAATAGCGATCTATTATTATAGACAGGTAACGTAGCTAATTTTGCCAATAAGTTTTTTTGAACTTGCTCATTCGGTTTTTAAAAACATTCACTCTTTCTGCATTCACCACTCTCTTGCACAAGAAAAAAATTGGGCTCGAGTGCAAAAATTTTGCTATTTTTCGGTCTCTCACTATCAGCGTGGGTTCTAATAAAATAGAAAAAATGACAAGTACACGAGCTTTCGCTAAGTCGGATGTATAATCGAGTGGGCTACGGTATTTAGACCCTGGTAGACGCGTCCATCAGGCGTAGATCGGATAGTCTGCAACTGTCGCTCGCTGGCTCGGATTGCGGCGGGGGGAGGGGGGGGGCGTCTGGCGGACCGG
>JAOPUG010000376.1:5430930-5445352 GCA_027564375.1 Micropterix facetella | reverse complement strand
TGTGTGTGTGTATATATATATGTCATTGAGTAGCGCAAACTGATTCATGAAATAAAGAGAAACGCCATATACTTGATTCTAAAAAAAATTATAAACACGGTTATTAAAAACACTATTATAATATACTATTATTATTAAAAAGGCAGATAGTGCCACGTGTATGTACAGGTACATTGCTACCTCTAGGTACAGACCAGTAAGAAAAAGAAGAAGATGAATTATTATAAATTTGTCTAATCATTGTAAAATTACACAAAATTGCTACAATTTGAGCCTTTTTTATGAAGAAAATATTTTCAATTCGACAATGCCGTAACACGCTCAAAACTCATCAATCGTGTCATTCTGGCAACGAATACGTCAGACCCTGGCCGAAGTTCTGTTTCAGTTTTCATTTTTTCACTTCATTTCAATTTATTATTATTTTTTTAATTATCTTTTCAATTATATTCAATTTTACTGAGAAAAGTTTTCGCTATCACATTGCATTAGATCTCATTGATATATAGTTTTCATTATTATTAAAAAATGTCCCGTTTCTATAAAACTTTCTTAGTTGGAATGTTTATCGAAATCTTCACTTTCAATTCAGCAGTAAGAGATTTATTTGCCGTTACTATTAGGAATTGGCATGTAGTGAAATTCGCATTTGTTATATTTGTTTTTAATTTCATTTTCAGATCGGAATCATTTAATAGGTAAACATGTCATCAGTATTATCCACAATCGTAAAGATCATTGAAATGTGCCTATTATTTTCTGTTGTAAACTAAAGTGACCCGTAGATGATCCAATTGTTGTAACTCTCTCTCTCTTTCTATCTGTCTTCCTTTATATGAAAAGCAATTGTTGTCGTTACGACTGCAGACTAGATTGTCCCCACAATTGTACCTAGGAATAAATATTCCATACCATTATATTATAATATTATTGTGTTTTGTATTATATTCCATTTGAAATTATCATGTTTTGTATGGTTTGTCTCAAAACAGAGTCGAGTGTAGCCCAGAGGAAGGAGCAAAGTCACAATTTCTGTTCCGAGGGTACAATTATTTCCCAGTTTATCTAGTATTTATAATCATTCAATGAAAAAACTAAGAAATGTTTGTATAACTCTCTTCGTAGTTTGAAATTCTGACACAGCCTTTTTTCTCAGTATTCACACAGTAGATACAAACGTAGTTCTCTGTACTTCAATTTTTTCTTTCTTTTCTTTTCTTTTTTTTTTTTTATAATTGTTTACATTTTCCTTTCCACAATTCACATTGGTATCGAGTGCACATTTTTTAAGTTTTGACAATTTCAACTTGTTCATTTTACAGCATGGTGTTTTCTGTAGGACACTCAAAAGGTGACGTACTATCCGAAACTATTAAGAAATCTTGAATCTTTAACGTGACCTATCCTGTTTATAAGCTATTATACTCTTTTTATAAGTGGAGAGTTTAATTTAAATTTATTCTATGTATCGTCCAAAACTTTAAACCTACGATAAACAGAATAAAATGCTCAAATTACAACTCTCCACTCGACTGATACGAAGGTACTGGGTTCAAATAAATTATGTTTTATCTTCTCTTTATCTGAAAATGTATCTTATTTTTTACTTTACTTTTCTTAGGTATTTTTTATTGATGCAATTATTATTCGGGTGTATTTCTCTTCTTTCTCTCTTTATTTATTTTACATAATATTCACAAGAATAATCTTTTTTCTGGCAGAATCGCAATGCAAAATGTTTATGTGGCTCCTTATTGGCTGTCTCTATATTCGGCTGCCTTTAAATCGGTGTATGCTTTTTTACAATCTCTATCATAGTTAGCGGCTTGAAATAAATGCATGGTATGCCCACTCGAATTGGTTGGTTTTTGTTTTATGTAGCTAGACCGCTTTTCACAATTTTCTGTTTAATTATTAAGTATTTATATTCAAAGCAAAATGTAGTCGTGTATCTGCTACATTCTGCTATGACTAACCCAAAAACTGCAGCTAGTCTTTAGAAAGTGCTTCTAATAAAATAGCATTTTTTTGCTGCTTCTGAATTTTTAATAAAATATTTATAATATTATTTATTTTGTCCTATGCTTATGAGTTGCTTGCGGCAGTGTCATGTTCATAAACTGCTGTTTGAAAAGTTAATCGATTGTATATTAAAGACGAAGGCTTTCCTGAATGGCTTTCAAAATATACATTTAGAATTTTAAAAGAAATCAAAATAGAAAAAGAAATGTGTATCAATCTTTAGGAAAGATTGCAAAATCACATATATGTAAATTTTGAAAAAAAATGTAAATATTACCTAACTGAATTAATGCATGCAAGTGTTTATAAATTTCATTGTAAATATAAATATAGATATTACTTAATATAAACAGCTGTACTTCACATAAATTCAGACATTTTCATTATTATACGCGTACATGATTGATCGAAAAGTATGGAGAATGTATTCGTGTTCCTTTTTTTTTCCAAAATGTAATAATATTCCAGAACCTCATAATATATTTCATTACTTATGTACATAAATACAAATCAATATTAATAGAGGACTCTTAAAAGTAAGCATGCCGAAATTCATTTTTGTCACTATATTTAATTTTTAAGAAACGGATCTTGCCGATGAAATAATAAAATCCTCAACTTTTTGTCAGAATTACATTTGCCATCTTTGCTGAGACAGTGGTAACATCATTTTCCATCACTATTTTAGTCATTTTTAAAATATATTTTTATACATTTTTTCTGACTAAAAAATCATTAAATCTAAATTTTTATATACAGAAATATTTTTGAGAAAATACCTAATACATACATTTTTACGTAAAAATTCATTTAAAACTTTATTGTACTAATATTGCATACCAAATTAATGAAAATTGTATTTTTGGTCCATTTCTTCAAATAAATAACATAAGTACCTTGAAAGTAGGTACCTACTGTTCAAAATGACAGTATTGCACGTGTAAATCAGTAACAAAATACACGTCGACCTAATAATATGACTAGGTACTGTATCCCCACACTTGAAGATCAATAACCATACTACACCCTCGAAATAAAATCAGTATCCAATATCTTTTGATCATGCCTACCACGTGTTATTTTTATTTTATGTGAAGTACAGTTTCTTTTCAGCATCTCCACTTCAATTGTGTAATTTCTTATTTGTTTTTCTCCTACAACAATTTCCGTTACGTCGAACCTGCCGAGTAGACAAGTTGGACAGTTCGTTTTCCCGCTCTCGCTCAAGCAGTATGTCGAGTCTCGAAAACATCTCGTCGGAAGCGATCCAATGCTTAGCGTTCGCTGACAGCTATACTAAGAAAACCGGTGAGTATTTTTTTATGCCAACAAGAGCACCACGCTTTTATTTAGTAAACTGGGAAGCCACTGACTTGATTTTGTGGCTGCTAGAACTGTCATCAAAGTGACATTTGATTTTGGCATAGGCAAATGATTTAATTTAATGGTATCTCTCAACAGACCCGACGCTTCTCCTACCTACTCTGTGGATCGGAACAAGTCTCGGATCCGTCTTGACTATGATGATCAACTTGCCCGATGCCGATTCCAGATTTACACATCCTGTCGTCGTTTCTGTATCAGGTAATTAGCATCGATAAAAGCCATAGACATGGAATAATTGTAGCTCAAACCACCTTATCTTGCTAATCATGTCTTTTCCCAGGTGGCCCCATTTTTAGGTTAAAGGGTTCAATCCTGACTATGTCCTTCTTAGACTGTAATGGTGCTCTCATTCCGTACTCATTTGAATCATGGAGAGACGAAAATAAAGAGGTAAGTTCACTATCTTCATTTCTCATTTGTATTTTATCGTGTACGCTTCGGCAGTTTGGTGCCCGAAGACTCTTTAGCTAACATGCACAAATAAGCTAAATAGCTTAACAAAAGCTGGCATGCACATTTGTAGCGGGTGCAATGCGAATATCCGTAACTGCAGCTCTGGAAGCACTGCTTAGCTTACCACCGCTCCATACCTTTATAGAGGAGAGAGGTCAAATCCGAGATATACATTGCAACACTTGAGAATACCCCAAGGCAATCTCAAGTGTATCAAAAAGTTTAAATAGACTGAAAGCACTAACATTTCAGGACCAGGTCATGGAAATTATCTCAGATATCACATCTGGTGAATACAAGATATACTCTGTTGAAATACCGCAGAGGGAGGAGTGACTGAAAAACAGCATTCGCTATGATTCTTATACACCTATAGAGGTATGAGACCCAGCTGTAAAGCCAGGATTTGCCAGATAATAAGACCGGATCTCTGGATTATATACTTAATTCTTAATTCTAGTAAGCGCCATTCGTATTGTTTTCTTGCTTGGAAATTTTATGTGAAATTGACGTCAGTCGATTTTCTTTGAAAAGTATTATTCCTCATAATTATGCCAAGTTGATGTCAACCAATTTGCGACTGAAAGTACATTAAATTCTTCTTAGAATTTCGCGTCGTCATGAGAAAATATAATAATTTGTGAGGGTCGTCACATTCATCCACTCCTAGAAAATGCATAATTTTCATTAAAAACTCTAAAATTGTTCGAATGTTACAACGTGTCATAAGCTCTGACTTTGTAAATTTTATATTCATTGAAATGAAATGTGATCTTAACAGAAATTCGAAAGTGGTCGAAGTGATAAAATTGAAGGCGATATTGAATGACGTTGTTTATATAAGACGTTTCATTGTTTTTGGTAATCATTCGTAAAAAGTATAAACAGTAAGTACCTACCCAGTGAAAAAGAATATTAAAAGAAAAACTTACTACTTCTTAAATATTGCATGTAAAACTTATACAAAAGTAAAAACTCTTAACTATTTATTTCAGTAATTGTAAGACACTGTTCGTCTGGTCTATTTTGAGTTTATCCAGTGCTGTTGTCCTAGTCGTCCTAACTGCTGCTTGCTATTGTCTCCTTTTGCCATGTTGTGTGGATTAAGGATTGATGAGGTTTGTTGAAGGTCGGAGAAAGGTTGCTTTTGACAGCTAATATCAAAGCTTATTTGAGGGTCTTGGATAGGCTGGGATGAGTCGATTAGGATAAATTGTCATTGTTATTTTATTATGCGCTCCTTTGGCGTCGTCAAATTGTTGACAATGTGTTTTTGTAAGATTGGTGACATTGCATTGTGATATTTTTATTTGCCTTATTGCTTGTGCGCGTGGAATATTTTCTTTGTTTTGTGTGCAGTCATGTGTCCGCAATATGAAATTAGTCAGGAGAAACGAGTAGATTGATCGTTCTGTCTGCTTCTCTGATATGTTAAGGTGTTGATCCATAGAAGTGTTTTCCATGGATATGATGATTTCTTTGAATTTATTTGTCAACAGATCAATGATAGCTCATTGCTATAAATATGTGGATCTGATAGATCATTGTTTTCTTTTGTCAAATCTTGATATGTTCTTTCTACAAAGCAGGATGTTTTTGTGTCCTTGTCGTTGAAAAATAGAGTTATCATTCGAATTTGTTGATCTGCTAGTTAGCAGAGTACGATTACTATTGCCCTTGTGATTGAAGGGTTGATCTGCTAGACGGCAGAGTGTGATTGCGACTGCCCTTATGGTGTCTATGGAAATTGTCTATGGTGTAGGTTCTTCTGGTGTAGGTTCAGAGGAAGTTCTGTCTCCACTATTGTTGTCAGCGACCAGTGTAACGAGTTGCTAAAATATGTGTGTCCGATTGCTGCATGCGTATACATCATGTGATGTCGAGTTGCGTTTATCAGCAAACCAATGTTAGCAAGGTGCTAAAAATATATTTGTCTGATTTGCTGCGATTTAAATTAATTTTTCTCTTCCGTGATTAAAATATCCGCTGCTGGGTTCTATCTTTGGATATGTAAATAATTTATTTGATGAATGTTTGTTTATTGCGGTTTTTACAGACATGTCTTCTACTGGGACGGCTTCTAACCACGAGGTCGTCCTGTCGATTATTGTCATAATGAACCGTAATCTTCGTGAATTGTTTGTAATAAAATGAGTTTCTCGTTGTGTCGTGTTGAATTTTTTATTGTATGAACATGCCTTACGGTGCTATATTTAATAGGGCTTATTTTATAAATAAGATTTATTTTATAAACAAATTTACCACGTGAACACCCAGCGTTTCGGCGATGTTGCAACCGCCGTTGTCCAGGGTAGACTGAAGTGCCGTCAAACGTCATACATTGTTCAGCGTGTAGGCGGCAAACTATTGCTGTTACTGCGCAGATTGTAACGGTGGTGTGGCGGTGGGTTCGGCGCATGCGAATTTCGAAAATCCGCTGTGCACACAACACTCACTGTATCTTGTGTTACGTTCTTGTGCTCGGCGATAAACATTGAAGCATTTTAAGTGTTCAACAGTAATCAACATTGGGACTATTGACCTATGCGATTTTGCCTTAAAGAAGTGGGGATATCGCTTCACTTTCTGTGTGAGTGTGGACTGCTGATGCAATCAAGGAGTTTACACTGGGAAGTCAAGTTATGGACCCCAGTGAGATCGAAGAAATCATTTCCTTAGAGATACTGGATTTTGTAAAAAGCGTAGGCCTGGGTAATTAACTGTAAGCAAACGGAGGCACGAAAGGTCTGCAGAGATTGCAATGCATCTGAGATCTGAAGCTCAGACTCCAGAGAATCTAGTCTGATCTTAAGTTTTATGTTATTTGTTTATGTGTTTTTTCAACCAGGCGAAGGATCGTCGCGAAAGAACGCCGACGAAACAGGGAAGCAGCAGCAGAATGAGCCCTACCCTAAGCGGAGACAGCAATTCTGCTTCCGGTAAGGCAACTTTCGTTCATTTCAGCTGCAGCCTCCCTCCCGTCTAATTCATACATATGTAATAATTGATTATAGGTCAAGGGAACTCGTCTATGTCTGGAATGGGCTGTGGCGATAGACAATTTGTCGTAATTGCCTCCGAGAAGCAGGCCCGCGTAGTTGCTCTACCTAGTCAAAATTGCGTCTACCGGCAGCAGATTGCCGATTCTGATTTTGTTGTAAAAGCTGAAATCGTCAGTTTAAAAGGTATGTTTTTTTTTCATATATCAGCCAGATTATTCACATAACTTTTATTTTATTCCATACATTCTAGACAGCGTATGCTTGGTCAATTACGTGTCAACGGGTCACATTGTCGCCTATAGTTTACCGTCGCTGAGGCCTCTCATTGATGTCGAATTTTTACCATTAGCCGAATTGAGGTAAGCATCAAGTTCAGTCAGTTTTTCTTTAAATAAATAATTTTCTGATAGATTAGGAGTCCATAATTCTGATAAATATACCCTATCTCTTACGCACCGTTTTATTCAGTCATCATTACGATTTATTTATTTTGTATCGGCGATATCACTGAGTCATCCTTAATTGATCAAACGGAATGGTTTTATTACGAGCATATTATTTCTAAAATGAGTGCGAGACTTTCACTTGCACATTTAAAAAAAAGTAATGTGTTCCACTATCCACTATCTTGGTTATAATAGTTTTTATTCATTAATAATCTATAAAGCGATTCGATGTTGTACCAGATTTATTGCCACGGATTCTCAAAGGAATGTTTGTGATTTAGTTTTGTTATTGCGGCCAGATTACTCGGTGTCATTTTCACCTCTCATAGCCTCAAAATGTAATTGCCAAAAGTGACAGGTGTCACAGACAGCGTGCAATCTAGCCGCTCCGACTCGATCTGCCCTTTTGTTTCGATGTTATATTACTTGGTTTCAACCACGCCTCATCTTTTCGATCACTTTTATCGTAGTAGCAAAAAGTAAACAAACTATTTCTGCTGCCGAAATGACTGACTGTGATTCACCCTTGAGCCTCAAGTTATTTAGTTTTGTAAAGCACCCACTTGGCTGAACCTTTTTACTAATTATATCTCTTTTTATTTTAGACGTCTCGAGAGTTTTAATCTTTGTTCCACCTACTTACTCGTTTTATATTTTACTCTTTTTTTTTTAAGTATTGCTATTTTTGTTGAAGTGGTTTCGATTAAATCTCTCATCACACTGATACATTTCATTTGTGTAATTTTATTTTGACATTTTCAATAAATTGCATTAAAAATACTAACATGAATAATATACAGCATGTATATACAGTACCTACACTTGTTAATTCTAAAATGTCATTCCAACCGTAGACAAGATTTGAGAAATTGATAAAGTTGCGGTTCGCAAAACCGATTGATCGTCAAATATAGAGTGCTGTTGTCAGCTCAACGAATTAATGACATGGAGTATTTTGAAAAACCTTTTATTTTTCAAATATTTCTCTTTAGTCACTTGGATTTGACAAGTAATAAAATGTATTTAACACGCTGTATATAAATAATATTAAAAGTATCACCTTCACACACATTTATCAAAACGTGTTGCTTTGACTAATTCTAATAAATTATCACATATATGAAGATAAGCAATGCTTACTACCTTTCCAGAACTAATATTAGATACGAGCATAGCCAAGTTATTTGTCTATACTCGGATCTTCCACACTATACCTATCTACAAGTCTCTATATTTTTTCTTAAAATATCAATATTTTTTGCGGAAGCACTATTTAAAGAGACTTGAAGGTAGTTCATCGGAACCAGAGACAACATTATTCCCTTGTGAATTCATAGTGTTTGTACTGTGTTGTATGCATAGTTTCCAGACACAGTGCAAACAAGGCGGTATCATAGACCCAATGCTATCTATTTGGGGCCAACAGCTAATTGTTAACGAGGATACAGATCAGTAAGTTCTCATTAACAAAAGTCAATTAAATGAGCAATAAATGAGCAGTGAAGCTCGTATTTAAGTTTTTTTTTATATAACCTTTTATTATAAACCTTATTCTAAAGGCTTCTTGTTCGTTTTATCGTTTACCCTTATTTGTGGTCTTGCAACAGTGTACCCACATTTTGGCTGAATTCTATTATAAATTTTGTATTATTAATAGTTGCAGTTATTGATTTATTGGTTTATATAAAAATGAAACCATGATAACTCTACTTTCCTTTAACAATAAGGGACTTATTATATTCTTGAAACTTTTGTTTTGTTTAGTATGTTTGAATATCCTTATTATAACTTATCTTTTTGATTAATATCATTTTAAATGCACAGTACATATCTCTGGGACACTAATATGGTCTTTTTTATTTGCGCTGTTTATGTTTTCGGTTTCTCTGGGAGCGAACGTCAGTGTTTCCCCGATTGTTTACCATAAACTCAATTATTATTATTTTAAAATGCACTTTTCCACTTTTTTGAGTGACGCACCACTCCGGTAGGTAGACTTTGGCCAAAATGTTACACCCTGTTTGTTATGATTTCCCCGCCTATTCCCCAGTAGTTTGTGGTTTCTTCCAACACTTAGCACTGATGTTGTTAAAGCGATATATTGCTGTTAAAAAGTGCCTGATAAATTGAAAAACAAATAGAATTTAGTTATGTATACCTGCATTAAATATAAACGTTTGTGTGTTTGTTTGCATCTGAAATTAATATACGAAAGGTGAAAATAGGTGTAAATATACACTGTACACATCATCATTGTCAAGACAGAACATTACATGTCCATGTCATTGATCGTTTTAAATTAAAAACATAATATATTCACTTTAAAAAATTATTTTGGCTTTTCTATTCGTTCACGCAGTTACACGTTGTTAGCTAACGCTTGCATTTCGACAACCGTCGACACATACTATTACAAATTGCATGACGTTTCAAAAATGCACGCTTAAAATCTCAGCATGCTTAATCTTTGTATATTTTATTTTTCTCTTATAATGTTATGTTTTAATGGACCTTAATGGTGAGTAGGTGTCATTACCATAATTACTATAGAAGCATCTGGACAATGATAGTGCAATACTGGTTATGTCATGCGTTACATTTACATCAATGTAAAATGGGACCGTGGCCTGAATATTGAACAAACAGGGCGAGTTAAAAATATATAATCGAATGTATTCGAAACAAGGATGCTTAAAATCACAGTGGAGAGGACACCTCAAGAAAAAGAAAAATCCGCATTCTATATTCTGAGCATGGTATCAGATATGATATCGCTGCAAGATCATAGACAATGGTACAAAATTCCAAATGTGGATGTTCACTGCTATTTTCTCTCTCTAGAGGGCTACTTAGTGCCTGAAAGGTGTGAAGTGAACGTGCACCTCCCGAGCAAGCATCCGTACGAAGCTTCGTGTGTGAGGAGTAGGTGAGACATAGATAAATCCTACTTCAGGGAGAAGAAATAAAAATGGTGGTTTGATATATCGGCACTGTTGCCGAAATGGGTAGTACTTTGCAGACAAATTACTATTAAAAACGGAAAAGTGCAGTATTATTATTAATAATATTAGATACATTATTGATGGTGTCCAATATTTTAACTATTGGATAGATTTTTTTTATCTTTATCAGGCATTATGATTGGATAATATTCCAGTCATCTGGCAGCACTGTGACAGTCTCATTGAACCATAATAGTTGGTTCTACCAGTTCTACCTAGCCTTGCCAGATCAGAAGTTCAAAATATCTGGAAAAAAATTGAAATGTCGGGATTTTGGGGTTGTTGTCAAGAAAAATAAATATTACAAATCAAAATGTTATTTTTAAATCGTCAGCCTACAAAAAGACTTAATATACACTTAATTAATTGACACTTTAATTTTTATGCGACACTTTGATTGACACTTTAATTTTTATATAATTTTAGTATTTGGCATTGGATTTTACTGAGTCCACCAATTTGGATCCCTTAATAGTGTTAAGAAAAGATTTAAAATTCAAACCATTTACATCAGCAAGTCAGCTTTTATTAAATCAAATGCCATACGATTTCCTTGGTATATAAATTATATAGGCAGGCTAAACACCCTTTCACAGTAGGCATTGCTTACAGGAATTGAGAACACAAATGATATTTTTTTTTAAATTTTGACGTTTTGGTAGCATTTTGTTTTAAAATATGCCCAAATTTTGTCATTAGACATGTCTATGTCTTTTGGAAGATATTCAAATATGTCTCGCTGCCGCCCGGCTTTCCCCGCCTCGTTTCATTCGACAGTGAAATGAAGAATTTAAAATTATTATTTTGTATAGAGCTTTACAAAATAGCTTGCTCGGTGCGTCGCTCACTTTGCACTTCAGGAGCGAGGCTGCTGCGTCTAGCAAGAGAAAATGGAAGTAAACATCCCCACTGTCTAAACTGTGCTCTCAACAATAATTTACAATAACGACCAGTATTGCGCTATCAAATAAGTATCTTCTTTTTCTTTATTTTAATGAATATTTTTAAATGGCGTAATTACAGAATAGCCAGAACGTTTTGCTTCAGTAATAGAGGACACGGCCTGTACTTATCGTCTGCGACGGAACTACAAAAATTCACGATCGATTCAGAATTTTGGTGAGTTGTTAATATAAACTTTATAAAACTAGCCACTTGATGATCTCGAAGCTTCATATCTGAGTACCACATCCACATCTGGGCACACTGCTTTATAGGTCCATCATTCCCAGAAGGAATCTTGTTTATTCCTTATCAGTTTCTAATGTTTTCTTGCAGTCAATCTTTAGGAGAGATGATGGGGGAGCTATTTCTACCGCGCGATATGCCTGAACCACCGAAAGAGAGCTTCTTCCGCGGACTTTTCGGCGGAGGATCTCGAGCTTTGGATAGGGAAGAACTCTGTAAGTATTACCGCTAACAGTAAAAACAACCATCCTTAGTGTGACAAGAACATGGTAAAGTATTCCTGCGGCCATTGTATTCTTACTACATCACGGACCATAGACACCCATACATTTCTGACATCCTTGTTTATGGTTTCCTCTATGCGCTATCTTATTTTGAAGTCACAAGAATATCATTTGAATTGTTGTGTAACCATGAATGTAGTAATGTGTCGGTCACGAATGATTTGCCCACTTTGACCCTGCAGAAAGAATTATTGACCAAATCGTTAATTTAGATATGATTCATGTAATTCTGCAGATATTTACAGCCTGGAAATAGTAGTCGTTAATCAGTTTTTCAATTTTTCGATCAACTGAAATAAATTCATGCAAACCACGGCAGCGACCGACACCTATGTGTTACGAATGATTCTTTCATTCTAATCAACAAATTATAAACATTTCATTCGAAAATTCTAACTGCAAACTGCTGCAACAGTCATTGATTGAAAACAGCGGATGATCCCGTCAATTTGACTTTTGTTGGATCATTTTCAAAGCATTTAAAAGCGATTGAATTTATTAATAATTCATGCAAATAAGTGAGAAGCGACACTTTAGTAATGACTAGATATGAAAGTGACTGAACGATCGGTCAGCGTTGGTCATTTAATCAGACAACCCTTTTTTTTTGTTCTAACTGAATTGACTGACCAAACCGTCTTTCAAATCATCACTACTGACCTAATCCCTAAATTTGAACGACCGACACATTACTTAAATATATAGGTACCCTATATGAGGGCCACACAGAAAGTTTCCGAAATTAATAAGAAAAGATTACAATGAATGGCCAAAATTCAATTTATTGTTCCTCAAAATATTCTCCGTGGGGTTTAATGCACTTTTTCATACTTATTCATCAATTTTCATAACATTTATTCCACTCCATCGTGGAGACATCGGAAACATGTTTATCATCTTCTTCAACAGCCTATTCTGGCGATGAAAGTTGGTGACCGTGTAATTGGTTCTTAATTTTTGGAAACATAAAGAAGTCACAAGGTGCCAAATCAGGACTGTATGGGTGATGGCTCATGAGTTCTACGTTTTTCGCCTTAAAAAAATCATTTGTCTGTCTGGCAGTGTGAGAACTGGTGCAAGATGATACAGCATTTACGGTTTATTTTACGAAGTTCATCAATAACTTTCGGCAAGCAAATAATCATGTACTATTCAGGATACCTACAATAATTCTCCAAAGCAGCAGTAGCCATGTGTGCAGTTTTCCTAAGAAAAGGAGTGATTATCCGCTTCGCGGCACTTTACACATTGTCACTTTGGTTGCGTTCGGCTCTTCTTGAAAGACCTTCTTGAAATGGTCGATTGCTACTTGATTTCGAGGTCATAGCTGTAAATCTCTGTTTCGTCATCTATTACTATATGCCATACCAAATTTGACGCTCCTTCGTTGAATTTGGTAAGCATGGCGTTCCACCAACTGACGCATCCCGTTTTTTGAACCTCAGTCCAATCGTGCGGGATTCACCTTTCTCACAGCCAAATATTTATGTAGAATTGATTATATCTGACTCATGCCTAGCCTAAGGATCCCCGAATCTCATGGCGGATATATGGCTGTCTGTTTCGATCATATGGCGCATACCATCAATGTTTTTTTTGTTGACAGCGGTTGACAGCGGTGGACGATCTTCAGGAAATTCGTCGCTGAGATTGACATGTCCACATTTGAATTCTGCAAACCAACTATAAATTGTCAACTTGCTTGTCATCTTGCTTGCAGTTATAAATTGTAATAGCAAAAATGTTCACAAGTTAAATTCATCTTAGATACACATCCCATACACTTCCATACATTGCCGACATCTTTTTTATGGTTTCATGTGAGCGCTACATCATTGCGTTTTTGTGATGTAATAAGAACATCAAGCCCTAAGAGAAAGGAAGTTTTATTGGTTTTTTTCATTCACAGTCGGCGAGGGAAGTGGCAAGCCATTAAGGAGCGTTGCCAAACATATTCCAGCAACTGGACAGGCTGCAATGGAACAACTTGGTACCAGAGCTTCTACGGCTAGCAGTGAGGTAATTAGCTTTGCTTTCAAAATTATTGGAACATAGAGGGCTATCAACTCAGTCAAATACACCCAGTATATAATACTTTTCGCAGGACCACATAATTCGTTCCCTCATTTTAGAGAAGAACATGCCTTCTCAGCCTGCACTATCCACATATGCGAATTTGTCATGAAAATGGGAAGAGTGATAGGTACAAAAATAATATACTTCTGGAAAGCCTAATACAGTTCGACAAGAAATGGGGTTACCGCTTTAAAACGAACAGTCAGTATACCTCGTCATGCCTCGCTTTTGCCGACAATCTGACGTGCATCACCAGGAGCCCCAAGCAGCTTTCTCTGCTATTACAGAAAGTAGAGTTGTTCTGTGACTGGTCAGGTTGTATTAAGGTGAAGCCCTCCAAATGTTTTTGCCTTGGACTCGCCCGTATAGACAAAAAAATCACCTCCTTTGACTTCAAATTGGTCAATAAGGGCTCCAGTATCTTCCTTATTGATCCAAATAAACATTTTAAATTCCTCGGCAGGAAAATCACCTATCAGGGTAAATACCTCTCTGCCGATCATGTAACAGAGCATTTCAGTAGTTGCCTGGCAAAAATAGATTCCTTGCTAATTTCTGGCCCT
>JAOPUG010000376.1:5407649-5418553 GCA_027564375.1 Micropterix facetella | reverse complement strand
ACCTTGTCGGGAACAGCGGTCTCCTAGACCGCTACCGAATCGACGTTAAAAGGAACACCGGTCTGTGAGACCGGCATAAAAAATTCCGATTTTCGTAACAAGTGCCAAAACTGCAGCAAACATGTCCCGCCGACAGCGACCGTCGCGCGCGCCGACTGGCCGTGAACTAAACTGAGATTACATGGAGCGGCAGGACAGTAGGGGGTGGGGGAGACGTGGTGCAGTGTACCAAAAGTACCATAGCGGTCTCTCAGACCGATGTTCCCTGTTAAGGGTTAAGTGAAATAGAGATTTGGCTGGGAGGCCACGAGCACCAATTTCCACCGCGTGAAGGTGAACAGTGAACCTGTTCCGGGTGACGGCATTTGCGAGATCATCGTATTTTTTTAATTTATACTCGTCATTTTGGGATATTTGATTTCCATGGAAGGGTTAATTCTACAAAAAAGGCCATTCTCTAAGATAGGGCGTAAAGAGTTACATCTAGACGGAGGGCTGTGCATCCGAGACTCTCAGGGAAATGATACTGTTTAGAGACCGAATCGACCTCCAAAATCCAATCTGGAGCTTTAAAAAGTCCTCGATCTAAAGCCGCCTTGCAGCCAGCCAAAATATGTCTAGCGGTACAAGGGGTATTGCTACAAAGGGGACATGAACTATTCTCTAAATAGCTCCAATGAGCGAAGTTACTGGGGTCTGGAATTATATGCGTTACTGGGGTCTGGAAGGCATTTAGATAGAATTTTAGCATCTTAGAATTTCTGGTATCCAATCATACAACATTACCTTCCAGTACTTTGAAGGAGAAATGCAAAGGTCCCTAACTGCTGTCTAGTCATTCTGGCATTAAAGGCCAACAAGATGAATCATACTGTTGCTTTCATAATCTCCTCGCAAGGACTTTTTTTATATCCACATCGCTCATAGTCGTACTTCCATACCCCAGACCAGTGCCGTTCTGGCTGATTCCAGTAAGATGCTTTTTGTGGAAGTCTATGCGGGCTTGTAAGATCACTTAATTTATAGGGGTATGCTTATAGGGGTATCAAATTTATATAATAATATTTACCTACACACAAATAATACAATAATTAATATATGTATTCTCCGTTATAATAAAAATCTGTGGATGCACTAAATCTATTATATAAAAAATCTATTTGGCTTCAGAAAAAACAAGTCTACCAAGATAGCAAATAGTCAGTCGGCGAAAGGAATTCTAGAAGCGCTTGAAAGTTTGCAAAATCCTATAGATTTTTTTGTGATTTGTCAATAGCGTTTGATTACTTAAATCATCAGGTTCTCAGAAAATTAGAGAGGTACAGCATCTGTGGAAGAGCCCACAGCCTTATAAAATCGCATTTAACAAATAGATACTAGATTGTAGAATTGTTCAATGCCAAATTGATGCCCAATAAAAAATGTCAACAGATGTTAAAATACTAGTAGCTTCAATTTCAAAAATAAAAACGTAAAAGATAATGAAAAGTTGATATCAACTTATCTTAAATTCCTCTAAATCGGTCGCTATGGAATTGTATATTAAAATTAGAAAGTATAACGTAAATATAAATATGAATTCAGAAGCATTAAGTGCGGTAAATAACACAAAATTTCTGGGAATATCAATCGATGAACGGCTACACGGGAGAGGGAGAGAACATATAAACACCTTTTTCAACACTTTGTCATCTGCTGTATACGCCATAAGAAAAGTAAATTTACTGGCAGCAGAAAGTGCGATATCGCTATAAGAGACGTGGCAATTAAGTTCCCGGAATGTGTCAATAAAACACAACCAAATTAAGTTACGAGTTAACCCGTTCAGCACCGCGGTCACAGCTTCCTTGGCCTGTACGCCGCCATGATGAGTTCCTTTGAGGTGCAACTTCATCTTGGGGATAAGAAAAAGTCGCAGGGGCGATATTGGGGCTATAAGGTGGGTGCGGCAATGTTGGAATGCCTTTTTTCACCAAAAACTGTTGCACAATGAACGAAGAATGGGCCGGAGCGTTGTCGTGGTGCAAGATCCAACAGTTCTCTGCGAGTTCGGGCCGCACACGAAAAATGCATGCCGATCCACGACGTCAACATAGAACTCTCCACTCACTGTTTCGCCGGCAGGAGCATAGTCACTATGAATGATGCCACGACTTGGACATCCTCGCTTTCATTGGCCGGTCCCCACCCTTTTCCACCCGCTGCTGACTTTGTTTACGGGTCTCGGGGTCATACTCAAATATCCATCTTTCATCCAGTGACTACCCAACTCATCCAATCTCTGCCATCGCTCTGAATGCAGGACAACAAATCTTTCGCATGTTCAAATTCTCGTTTAACATCTTGCGAACGGTTTTTTTGTTGATGTTTAACTCGTCAGACAACGCAGAATGGTTAGGCGGTCAGATGTGATCAGCACGCGCAGACGGCCGGCATTCACATCGGTATGAGAGGTGACGGGAGCTCCTTCATGCGGATCGTGATCTACCGATTCACTCCCGTCCTTGAACCGCTTCGCCCATTGTAACAGGTGCGTTTTCGACATGCACTTGTCTCCTTACACCAACTGCAATTTCCGGAGGATTTGAGGGTTTTTCGCCAGACTTCACTAAAAATTGGATACAAATTGATGCTTGTAATGTGAATCACTCATTTTCACAATGCCACTAAAAAAGTTAATTTTGAAAAAACACGCATAAAACACAATCCAAACATGCTATCAACTTCAAACTTCGACTGAAACTAAAGGAAGTTGCCTTTCTGGACATAAGTTTTTTAGGAACGACAC
Organism: Micropterix facetella; assembly: GCA_027564375.1. NCBI lineage: Eukaryota > Metazoa > Arthropoda > Insecta > Lepidoptera > Micropterigidae > Micropterix > Micropterix facetella. The sequence continues at coordinate 5,415,765 of JAOPUG010000376.1, read as the reverse complement.
AGCGTTGCCAGTTCTCAAATTATAACTAAATTCCCGGAACTTAATTGCCACACCTCGTATATCAAAAATATCGCTCCTGCTTTCACTCAAGAGTGTCTTATGCCATTTTAGTATGGTGTGATGCTCCCAATGTCCATCTCGTTTTTGTTTTACAAAAATAAGCTGTGAGGGCAATCTTCGGTGCGAGCAGAGAGACACACTGTACACCTTTCTCCCTGAAAACTAAAATCCTCCTCGCTGTGGCATCGGAGTGAATTTATAAATGTCTATTTTAAAACCCTAGGGACTAATTTTCTGCAGCTTTGAGGAGGTAACACTTGTCTTGAAAGTGTTATTGAACTGTAGGTGGATAAGGAATCACCCTCGGCTAATGCGGACTTCATGAATTGACCGAGACATAATTTAGTTAAGTTAAAAGGAATGAGGAACGGCTTCGAGTCCTTAACCTATCAACATGAATGAACAAAGAGAATGACTAGACTTTATCAAGACTTTTAAAGTTCTTTCCGGGTATTACAATTGCGAAGTCATAGTGTTTCTGTTTCCGCATCACAAGAATAGAAACCTGCGAAAATTCTTTGAAGCTAGCAGTTGTAAGATCTGCTCTGAATCCAAAGAAGCACTTTATTACTTCATTTCAAACAGCAATTTCCTCATCAAAATTGTGTAGAGCTAGGTCCTTTGAGCGACGTCAAATAAAGTCCACTTGATTACAAGCGCCACCGGCGGTCACAGGGGGTGGGACCAACTTTAGATAGGGTATATCTTGAAAACTGTGCGTTTTTCCGTAATTAAGAATCGAAACAAAATTGTGAGAAATTTACTAAGCTTTAATTTCATTCTATAAGTATTGTCGCTAATGTGCACCGTTTTCGAGTTACGAGCAAAACTGAAAAGGGGGTCATATAACCCCCCCTTCCACACCCTCCTACCCCCTGCGACGTCTGTAATGAAGAGGACTATTTGACGTTGTTCAGGGGACCTACCTCTACACAATCCTGATTTTTTTGGAACTACATAGATTTCTATATAAATTCCTAGTCTGCCTAAACTATTATCCAGCTAAGAATAGATGTGACCTTATTTGTAAATGACGAGGAACCCCGCTTCTTATCCATTATAATATCGGTATTATTATTTTTTCTGTTATGACACCGCGGGCCAAGTGGTAGGGGCAGTGTGCCCGCTGACCTACCTTACAATTTAGCAACAAGGGCCCCTCCATCGAGCAGTGGATGGCGCACTGCATTTACTATCTTCATGGACCATCTTTAATTTTTCCGCAGCCTAATCCGAAGGAGCACCCTGCAAGAGCTAGTGACACTGATCACTGAGGAGCCTCCGGAGAATATGGATTTGCGCAATCGCTACCGCTACGCCTCTCTGGCCTGCGAGATTATGACCAGCGACATCCCTGTCCTCGGCGATCGACTGTCCGCAGACGCGCAGCTCATGGATCGATTATGCAGCTTTGTGGATCGTCCTCCGCCTCTCAATCCGCTTTTAGCTTCCTTCTTCAGCAAGGCTATCGAGATGCTACTCACCAAGAAGACCGAACAGGTTTCATATAAAAACTCTATATTTATTTAATACATGGTAAACCCCATTTCAAAACAGCTCACACTTAAAGGTAGGTTAATCCAAAACAAATAAAAGTAATAATAATTAAGGCGAGGCCGCCATCTCAGATAGTATAACGATCTTGTCATCTTGTCAGTTTAAGACTCAAATACTTTGGGACGTCCACAGAGTAAATCATTGTTTGTGCAGGAGAGTGAAATTCAAAATAATTTCAATGTGTTTTAGCTGATCAATTGAATATCCAACTACACGGTGTTCAGGACCTAATATCTTTCTTTTCAAGGTTGATTCTGTACATTAAACTAAACAAAAAACATTTTAAAAAAATGGAGATTTTAAAAAATGTTTCTTTAGAAGTTATGAAATGTTCCTTTACAGAAGATTATTTTACATAAAGAACTGAGTTGAAAAATAGTACAACTTATTTTGATTTAAGCCTTTGTTAATGAGAAAAAAATGTAATATACTTGAGTTGAAATAAAAAAGCTTCTTATTTCAACTTGGTTGGATACTTTTTGAACAGGGGTATTTCTGGAGATTGTTGATTTGTGCTTACAAATTAGTCGGATACGAAAATAAAAGTGTGTGCGGATGAATAAAAGTACCTGGTCTAGCAATGATCTCCTTTAAGCTCTACGCACTTAGTCCATCTACTCTCCAACTCATTTATGCTCTCCATAAAGTAACTTAACTCAAGGCCTGCAAAATACTCTACAGCAGCCGAAATGCCGTCATTCGTCTCAAATTTCTGTCCAACTCGAAAAGTTTTGAAGTCGGAAGTCTGACTATGCTAGTTCAGGCAAATAAGATGGATGGGGCAACAAATTGTACTGCAATTCGTTGATTTTCTCCATTGCCTTTAACTTATTTCTAAACCTTTGCATGGTCTTTGGGGAAGATTATTGTTTCTGAATACCTGTAGCTTGTGTAAAATTAGCACTAGTAATAGTTTGATGTTTCGGAAGGTAAATTTATCATTAAAATCTCCTTTGCTCGCCGAAAGATGGATGCCAACACTTTCCCAGTCAATTTCACATCTTTTTGGAGCTGAACTCCCAGATTCTGTCCGCTGTTTTGATTAAATTTTAGATTCTGGTGTATAGTGATGTACTCACGTTTCATCTGTTACAAATCGCTATTAAAAATCAGTTCTAATACTCTTAAAACGGTCCAAACAGTGTTGAGAGTTTTGCATTTGAATTCTTTTTTGATCGAGGTTAAGCAAACGCAGCACTCAACGAATGGATAGCTTTTTCTTATGCAATTTTTCACTCAGGATGTAGCCGTTCTTTAGAGATACCTACGCTGTCAGCTAATTCAGATACTTTCAATCGTCGTTCTGCTAAGACCATATCGTGAACTTTGGAGATCATTTCCGGAGTCATGATGTGTTTTAGACGTTCAGGTTGGGGTTCATCTTAAACGCTTGTACGGCTATTTAACCTCAGCTACCCAGTTCTTGACTGTGGCATCAAATAATCGAATAGAATAACTTTATTGTACTAAAAATAATATTACATATGGAACATTCTACACGTTTTTGATAAAAAGTAAAACAAGCACAAATGGTGGACCTATCACTACAGCAATATCTTACAGTCAACCATTTGATAACCTAATTTTTTATTGTCATCGTACAGCACACATAGACTTAGTAAAGATAAATTTAAAATAAACTAATACAAATATATGCTAATAAGTAATGTTACAGTTACATTATACCATTTCTTACTATTTTGTCAAGGGAAAAATAAAGGAGGTAATAAGATGGGGTATTGGTTAGTGACTGAAAGCAAATGTTTCTTTAGCAACTTTTTGAAAGTGAGCAACGAAGGTGCATATGCCTGACAGAAGTGTGGGGGCTGATTCCATAAACCAGCAGAATAGACCGTAAAAAAGTATGTGTAAACTGAGGAGTGATATAACAGAAAGGCAAGTGTGTTATCCTGACTTTTATCGAAGTGGAAAACCGTAGTCTCCCAAAAGGTAGAATTTCTCATCGAGATAGGAGGGCGAAGCGGTATTATTGAGGATATTGTAGAGTAGCAACAGCGTATGTAAATTTCTTAGAAGAAATTGCGAATAGGAAGCCAGCGAAGTTGCTCACGGAAACAGATACCATGTTCAAACTTTCGTAAAGGTGACAAACGTACCTCAGGCAGATATTTTGCAGGCGCTTCTTCTTATTCAGAATAAACTCATCGACATCTGTATAACAAACACCACCGTAGTCAATTATTGGTACTAACAGTGTGGACACAAACATTTATTTGACTGATATAGGGAGAAATCGCTGAAGCCGCCGGAGGCTATGACTACCATGGAAAATGCGACGACTTACTTGGTTTACAGAGTACTTTCCTCAAAAACATTTTTTATAAATGTTTTTTCTTTTAAAGATATCTTCTGTCTTCAAACCCTTCATATGAATAAACTTTATCACCACTCTTTGTTCATTTTTATCCATTTTGGAAAAGCCTATCTCCTATTTCCGCTCTGCAATATACTCTGAGCTTCTATATTGATGATATGAAGATTTCTGCAGGCCCCTTCTCCTCAAACATGGACAGCTATGCAATGACCTATTCCGAATCTCCGAGTGGACGAATGTGGATCTAAAATGGGAAAAGCACATAATCTCTGTTGTGAAACGGGCAAACTCTCTAATTTACATGATTAAAAAAGCCTTTCATAATCTCAGTGCATACTAGATGCTTAGCGTGTACAAGTCCTATGTCCGGCCGCTATTAGAATCATGTTTGGTGTCACTATTTTATGAAGGATATCGACTTGCTTGAGAGTGCAGAGTCGCTTCACAAAGCTATTGCAGACACTAAGACAGTCGAGTTACGAGGAGAGGCTACGAATTGCAGGACTCACAACATAGAAAGCGAGGGGACTTGATCGAGACCTACAAGTAAATACAAATGGAACTGCCATGATATTCATTAACCGGAGTCGGTCCTATCATAATACTATTGTTATCTGCGGTGGGTGAGCGTTGGTCTCCAGACTAACGACCGGATGTGATAGGTTTAGGACAGCTGTCTTGCCACATGTGAGGGTTTACCTTACCACCCATTCACGAGTTGATTATTTTCCTAGAGAGACTAAGTTCCTTAAAGAGGTGAAACAGATATTTGTATCGGAGGCCACGAGCGCCAACTTCCACAGCATGAAGGGGAACAGTGAAGCCATTCCGGATGATAACATTTTCGAGATCATGACATTTATTTAATTTGTACTTGTGGTCTTTTGTGATATTTAATTCCAATGGAGCAGTTAATTCTACTATAAGGACCATCTTTGAGATAGGTAGTAAAGTGTTATATCTGGACGGAGGGGTGTGCATCCAAGACTTTCAGGGAATTCAAACTGCTTAGAGACCGAATCGACCTCCAGAATCCAATCTGAAGCTTTCTCGATTATCGAGAAAGGTTTTATAGTGGAATGTTTTTTGCCTTTAGAGCCTTCCCACACAAACTGTATTGGTGGTCTGGAGGGGCACTGTCAGACCCTTGTTGGCACGAGCCACTGAGAGGCTAATTACCTCGCGAATAACATTTGGACTTTGGAGGACTTTGTCATGGCAATAAGTATAACGTCCTTGATCTAAAGCCGCCTAGCATCCATCTAAAATATGTCTAGCTGTGCAAGGGGTATAGCTACAAAAGGGACATAAACTATCCTCTGAATAGCTCCAATATGCGGTGTTACTGGGATCTGTAAGTGTATGCTAAAAGGTATTTAAATAAAATGTCAGCATCTCTGGTGTCCGTCCAGTCATACAACATGACCTTCCAGTGCATTGGATGAGAGATGCAAAAGTCCCCAACTGTTGTCCAGTCATTCTGGTATGCCACTGCCGTACTGATATTGAATATACATTCAACAAGAACTCCGAGGGAATGATCTATCGCATAAATCTTCTCTCGGAAACATTTCCTTTCTAACAGAGTTGTTGATGATTGGAACGAACATTCAAACAGTGCTGTGTGCTAAAGACGTTATATTTTTAAAAGGACAGTTCCATGGTATGTGAAAAAACTGACTGAATACAAAATACTCAATCAGATACGGCCATATCAGCTTATGCTGCTTGGCTGTTTATTAGTAATAATAATGAATGAATGACTAAAAGTCTTGTCTTATTCGAGGGCAAACAAAAATATAATAAAATATGTTAATGGCAGCGAGAAAATATTGCGAGTAAATGTTGTATTGTAAAAGGAGTATTTTGGTAAAAAAGTAATAATAGTTCAATTGCATTGGTCAACTCTTTAACCGAAAAATATTGTTAGCATTGTATACTAGACGCTGGCGTACATTCTCATCAGTGGTAGCAGTGTAAAATGTCACCCCAGTACGGCTGGCAACTATTGGGGCCCTCCAAATTCGTCTCAATTTTATCATTGTTAGAAGTAGAGTCGATTTGATTTCTGTCTGAACTGCGCGCCAACACTGACAGCTTTTGATGCCTGCCTTATTCATATAGCACAGTGCAACTGACATCTCTATTTGCCGCCCTCAAGCTTACAAATAAAAAACTGTTTTTCTTTAAATTGCTAGTGCAAAAAATCATCAATGGTCTCCATTCATACTTTCAGGATTGCTACACTTATCAAATGACTTGCTTACGGGTTCTGGAGCACTTTAAAAATCGTTCATCCTTCTTACCCGCTTTACTAATGAACATCGGAACTTCGGCCATCATGGATACTCTGAGACACATGATACTAGTCGACCCAGAAGTTAGAAAAAATATGATCGAGGTAAACATTTTGCTATATTTTTCGTTTGCAGTTATTTTTTGCATTAATTGTTTTTATTACTAATATTGAATGAGAAACTTTGAAGAGTGATTGACTACCCGGAAATCTCAGAATGTTTGCTCAATTCTATGCCCGCAGGAACATATGTCAGAGCACCGAGTCGTACTTCCTATGCTTTACTTTTTTTGTCAGTATCATCAGGTTTTTAAGGCCTTACCTTTGTAATTGCAGTTGTATCACACTGACCGCTTAGAACTTGGATAACTTCAGATAAATTTTGATTCAAAGCAATGTTATTATTTTTTCAAAATCAGTTATTCATTTATCTTTCTGATGTTTGTTATTGCTCAGATATTTTCGCATCGACACTTGCATTGCTTTACTGAAGCAACACCGAAATGAAGGGATTGTCGCTTACGACAAAAAATGGATCATGTACGTACCGAAGGACCACAACTTCAAAGTAAACAAGTACTGCAACTTAGAAGACCGGACAGTGAGAAACGGATTCAAGACTGATCTCTTCGCCGTGGAAGTCGGAGCAAGAGCCACTCTACAGCGAAGTCACTCTACAGTCTCTTCAAGAATCTAGGCCAGCCAAGATCGGCGCTGAGCTCATATATGGAGAGAGCTTCGAAAGCGTCACAGGCATCCTACAGAATTTAGATAGGTCGAGGGCGGGACTGGTGGTTCTTCGCGTTCTAGTCATCGCAGACTAGCCGATGAGGGCTTGTAGCGAGCCGAGACATAAGGCACGCTGGAGAACTGTAGAGCGGCCGCTCGCAGTTCGTACTGTCCTCGCCTAATGCCCTCCTATACTGTCAATGGGCTGAGATATGTTCGGTGAAGCCATTACAAGCCGAGTTCAACACCTCCTAACCGTAAGCACTCATTGTGACGGTTGAACCCAGGAGATGCAGCTAGACAATGTCCAAGAGGCAAAATCAAAAGAGGCTCATAGTAACGGTGTGCCGGTGTTACTATTAATGCATCTCGCTGTCTGGCACTACAGTTAATGCAATTATGTAATGTCACACAATTCACAGCAAATAATCGCAAAAACCGGCAGTTGTGACTGGAGACTCTTCGTCACCCACTATACATGCTAGACAGATCTGCTTTTTTCAGAATTTGGATAATTTTTTACTATGGAAAAAATCAATGTCTAATAGGCGGTGAAAAATGCCTTTAAAGCATTTATTGATTCCTGTCCACGAGAGTTCTACAGCAGAGGCAGTAACCAACGCAGTCTAAGCAGTCTTGCTGTAAAATGGCAAGACTGCTTGGATGATTAGATTGGGGTCAATATTTCTTTCACCTCGTTAAATATATTTTTTTCCCAAAAAATGTTTGGTATTAAATTTTTTTTTGTAGAACGACAACTTCATAGGTTAAGACCTAATTATAACATCATACAAACTCTACCCTATGCTGCACTTTATATCATACTCTATGCTGTTTTACTCCACAAAACATAATTTTTGAAATTATGAGGTTAGAAGATAAGTATAATAATTGGAATTATGTGGTTAGAAGATAAGTATAATAAAATCTCAATAAGTTTAAAATCTAACAGTTGATAGCGCTGTGATTTCTTTATTAGACTGTCATAGCCTGGTTTTAAATTTACCTCATATCGGCTTTTTAATTCTTGCTATCGAAAAAGTTTCTGAAAAATGGATCAAAGTTACGGTTACATCTGTTGCAGACAGTTGCGGATAGTCTTAATTTATCGGCTTGAAGTTTTTGATTGAAGTTTATGT
>JAOPUG010000376.1:5292565-5303572 GCA_027564375.1 Micropterix facetella | reverse complement strand
TCCCAAAACTATTATATTGATTATTTAAGGCATTAAAAATGTATTCATAAAAATGTAATAAACGGATGTTAATTATACTATAAAAGCTAAGGAATGATAGATTTGGACAAACAATATAATAGTTTTGGTATTTGTTTGTCATTTGTACTTTTTTGAACTGAAAATCTGTTTTTAAAAACAAATAACTTTTTATGAGTCACACCGCTTAAAGATGTCATTCATAAAGATGTAATAAACTTATGTTAATTAGATTATACAAGCTAAGGAATGATAGATTTGGACAACAATTTATATTTTCATTACATAATGACGATATGAAATATTCTGTCGTTGGCTGTACATGCCATACGCATCAGACAGCAGACGAAGTCGGTGACGTATAGCGGCCCTAGTCTAACACGAGGCCGTTTGATTTTGTCTCATTTGCAGTTTTCGATAAGCTTGTGTTATATATGTGAACGCATTTTTGAGCCTGTGGTCGAGAGACCTAGATGTTTGACTTTACCTGTATATGTGCATTTAGTAAATGTTGTAAGACGACTCGACCAACAAAGGTGTTAGATTATATATCTGCATATACACACATTGTAAATTACTTAGATATAGTAACGAGATAATTTAATTAAGAGTCCTATCGATAGTGTGCTTGTAAATAATTTATCTTATAAAGTAAGTACAAACGGAGCTGCCATGGAATTCACCGACCAAGGTCGGGTCCATCATAATACTAAAAAAAATTTCACTTCTGGGGGGTGAGCGGTGGTCTCCGGACTAACGACCGGCTGTGGTAGGTTTTGGACAGTAATGAATATTAGGTGTAATGAATATTTATATAAACCGTATGTACCGCGACGGAGAACCATTATTGATTGAAACTGTCATTCAAAATACAGTTAGGAATAATTGGCGCTAAATGATTATGCCACTCGCTCAAAAATTGCGCAGACAAATATGCCTCGCGCCCATTGGCAGAGATCTTATAGCCATAAGCAATCACGTTCTACAGAAAGTGTCATCTCAAAACCGGGCGACGATGGAGGCGTCGTATTTTTTCGAATTTCATAAGTCAGTCTGTACCAACATTTTGACTCCTTCGGTCCATTACCTGCAGCATGCATATTGGCCATTGCTGTACTCCTGGCCATCTCAACCGAATCAAAATCATATCCTTCCATCTCCTGTGACTGGCGATGTAGTTTGCACACTTATTTGGACTACCCCATTGTAAATAATTACCCCTAACTTAATTTTGGATGAGATGTTTTTTGAAAATGGCCGAGAGGTTTTCGATTGGGCAGAGGTCAGGGGAGTTTCTGGGCCATTGCAGCACGTTAATTTGGTTTTGTGTGAAAAACTGTGACTTTTTTTGATGGATGGCATGGGGCAAGATCATGTTAAAAAATGCCCTCATTGAGGTATTGATCTTGCATAGCTCCCGTATCATATGGTTTGAAAAGGTATCAATATTAGTCTGATTTCACCATCTCAGTAACTGGCGCGAGTGATCCAGTACCATGGTAGAAGCAACCCCAAAACATCTTCTTCATAAGATGCTTTACCCTCAGTTCCAAGTAAGCAGGAGGAATGGGATCGTCAGGTACTCACCGCACGAACTGTACATGCTGTCCTGCACAACAAATTGTGTTTCATTGGAAAAGAGAACTTTACGCTAGTCTTCATTTCTTGGCCCAAGAGAAGCGCTTCTTTATCATGACAGTCTCAGAAGCTGCTTCTTAATTGGCTTTCTTGCCATTCTACCAGGTTACCGAAATCATCATCGCACAGTAGTCAAGTCAATATTTATTCCAGATTGATGAAGTTCCCTACTTTAGTCAACTTCACTCAAACTATTTTGCTCCTACAAAACAAAGTTTATCATCTTTGCTAGTAGTCTACCACTTCCAACCACATTTTCCCTTTCGTTTGATCTCCACTACTCTCGTTGTTTGTTTCTGCTTGATAATTCTGCAGACGGATGCTAGGTCAACTCTAACATTCTCCGCTATCTGCCGGTATGTCATGGAAGAATGTTCAATGAGTGTGATTATCATTTCCCCCTTTCTTGGAGTGATATCCACGCTTAAAAAATCACTCAAATTATGCAGTCTGAACAAAATAAAACAACCATGACGAAACAACATTAGATTTCCAACAGAAACCAAACGAACATAACCTATAATACGTCAATTTGACACTTTACATGTGGTCTAATAACTGACAGGTTAAAAACACATTGCCAGAATTAAAAATATCTCAGACAATTGCCAGAAACAAGAAAAAAGTTAAAATGTGTTGCTTGTTCCAATATATTCGCACGATACTGTATATATATTTTATCCTTCTATTTGCTCGTTATTTAATTATTGTCCGATTTTGTTTTTTTAGTGTTAGTCAACTGAAAAATTAATTTCTCTATCATGGGGATGTTACTGCTGGGGGGCATTCATTGTAGGATTCAATACTAAAAATGAGTCAACATTATCTAACACCCTCAGAACCTTGTCCGTCGCACTGGTGTAATCGGCTGCTGAGTATGCATCTCCAGTTTGGATTAACGTTGTTACCAGATTCGACGTTCTTACAAGATTCGCAATTTTACCCACTAAATTAGCTGTTTTTGATGGTTAGGCATTTGGTATAACCTTAACAAAGCATTTTCTTAATGTCTTGGGCATTTTATATTTTGAAATGTATGAATTTGGTGGTTTTGCTAGGATTTCTAAGAAATTGCCATTTTTTCTGTTTTAAACAGTATTATGGCTGAAAATTGTGCCAGTCATCTGGCAGCATTGGGGCGGCCAACTGCCCGAGCTTCTTATGGATGCTCAGTCGTGCGGTACATCGCTCGCCTCACACCTCCATGGGTCAATCGCCGCTATCGCTATTTGCAGAAAGTTAGTACACCCACCCCTATTGTACTGCCACACCTGTAATAAATTAACCTCTTTGGGTGAAGACAAAAAAGAGAAGAAAGAGAGTTGGTATGTTGTTCGTAGGAAGATAATATTACATCACAAGTTAGTAATTGTAACTGCAGCCACATCACAGAAACATATCTGTAGTTTTACAGATATTTTTACAAAGTTGGAAAGACGATTCACACATTCAGGATTTTTTAAAGAATGATGTAAGATCTAAGTAGTTGGTATACCGATCTTCGTATAATACAAACAGGATTTAAATTGTACATATGGCAACGCTGGCACAAGGTCGCTAGCTCAGTCACCCTCTGGTGGGAGAAATTAGCAGTGGCCAGTGTGACTCATCTAAATTATAATTTAAATGAAAAATAATGTCTAAAATTTAGATATATTATTAAAAGGTGCAAACGGACAGACAGACGTTACACACATTTTTTTTTAAAATAAAAAATCTAAAACAAGGTTGATGATGAAAAAAACTTTAATGGACTAATGAGAAAATAACAATGATAACTAGATATGACCAGTATTCTACTAATTGTGAGATAGTATGTATATTACAAATGCATATAAATTTAAACGGAAACAGCAAATCCGACTCTCTTATTGCCCATGTCGAATTCAGTGTAATATCTTCCGATGAACACATCTCCAAGGATCCATAGAGGTCCATTTGGTGGTGGGATGTCTATCCCCATGAATCCAGATAGGCAAATGGTCTTGCCGAACTGTGATACCTAAAAAAATATTTTATTAATAATCTATGAAATGATAATGTTTATTGACCAAGAAGCATAGAGGCACATATATGGTACTCCTGCCAGAGTGGAGATAGAAAAATATCATGGTGAAATGATGCAGAGTTAGTTGCTTGAGAAGATGGGAGTGCTTAAGAGTTTAAGTGCTCTCGCTGTTTATAAAAACATTGGTTATAATGGACATATAGGTAATATTGATGAATTCTGGCTGTCCCGCCGGGTTGGTTCTTAATGTTGCCATGCAACTTGGGCCTGATGGTCCCTTTGTCTGTTGTTTGGGCTGGCCCAACTCACCGTGCAGCTCCCATCCAGTAGCCTCCTCCAAGAGGGACTAACCTAGAAAGGCCGCTGTAGAACCATTACATAGGCCACTGCCTACAAAAAGGGTTCTATACATCGTATTTTGGGTCTCCACCAATCCATATAAAGAATATTCACGACAGGCTGGCAATCCTTTCAAAGGATAACTGCACATAAAATAATCTCCTGTATTAAAAAATATAATACCCAAAAAACTCTTTTTCCAGAAAAAAGTGAAAATGAAAAATCTTGTTTAGTTTCAAGTACAGAGTTGCTCCTTGAAAAGATTGTCGATCTTTCGTGAATACTCTGTTACTTTGTAGCAGAATTATTTGTAATATTATGATCCTCGAATGGCAAATAATGTATTGTGCCACTTGCCTGGTACTTAGCTTTGATCACCCTATATGCCATTTCCAAATGCTAGCTCTATCATGGTGGGCGTGCGGGCTTCAAAGTATCTATTATTATTGTAAAATATTGATTATCATACCCTCAAAACATAATCAGATCCTTCCAAAGTGAAGTCGGTGCCATTGATATTGAACTGTATCTTTGGAAGTTTGGGAATAAGGGAACAATCAACCATGTATTCGCCGGCAACGAGGGGAGTAGCTCCTATCGCTTCATTGAGAGCTTGAATTTCCGCAACTGGTCCGGCAATCAGGGAAGTGCCTGTGTCAGCGATCGCTTCACATCCCTGGACAAAAAGAAACACAACAATACATCAGTTACAGAACCCACCAACATAGGTTGATAAATGGTAATGGGGAAGCTACAGCAAAGATCGGTGAACTGGGATAAATTATCCCTAGAGTGGTAAAAATGCAATTGCAAAAACCTAGGGTATAATGAAGCCAATAAGGAGTCACACTATTAAAATATCTATTAAATAGATATTTGCACAAATTATCTATTAGGTAAAATTAATAAGCGATTTATGTATGCATGCAACTTGTATCTGTCTTAATTCTCACCAAACGATAAGCTTGCGAGAGGCGATGCTGGCAAGCTAGACGGAACAAAATATCACCAAATGCTTCACCTACATCGCTAACAACCTTTCGTTTGGCGACAGTGGTAACACATCTTACCAATTCAGAAAGTTGCGTCTCTGAGTCTCAAACTATTAGTTGAGTTGTGAACCCCTTTGTGACATCTATCACATGATTACTGTGACATCGCCGATTCGCCGAAACATATGAAGGATAGGCAGAGAATGAGGCATGCATTGAATTTTAGAATAGAATAAAACATGTAATTTTTTTGATTGTCGAATGATGCAGACGAAATTCCGCATGGTGAAGCTATAAAAATATCGCTGCCGTTTGCGACTACATATCAATGCAAATGAGGATTTTCAACTCTTGTTAATTTGAAAACCAAATACAGAAACCGGTTGCATGTTGAAGACATGATTCTGACCGCTCTAGCATGCAGGCCCCAAATGACCTTAGTTTGCAAGTGGCTCAATATAAGTATTTTACAAAACAACTTTTACCTGTTGACAGAAACTCTTTCCGCCGACCATTACACCGTTCATGCGGAATTGCCAGTAAGCGGGTCTATCCACGGAAACATATGTAAATTCTCCTTTGTAATGGGCCGAATCAGAGCCTCCCAGAATTATTTCACCTCCTGCTTTTGCTTCAGGATCCCTGAGAAAAAAAAACAATTCTAATTTGATAAATAATAAGCAGGGTATTTTCTTTCGTCAAGAAAAACTTGATTATCCTTGGGCGTATTGTAAAAATTAAATGAAATCAAATGCGGATGATTACAACGATGCTATTCTTCTAAAATTCATTAGTATTTTTTTAAACTACTTATTTATTAGAAAACTAATATCTCTTCTAATATAATGCTTAGGTGCTTCTAAGAGACAAGTGAGTACCTCAATAACAAAGGCTGTCGGACATGTCATTTGCTTGAATTCGAGTAAAAGCAATTTTTTTTTGTTGTGAAGTGCGTAAAATGTCCCCCAACCCAAGAGTTTAGTTTCAAACTTTGTCCGTCAACTGGTATTGTTTTTTTCCCAATAATGATTTTCAGTGAAGAAAAAGTCGTATTGCTGTCTGGTTTTGAAAGAAACAGATATCACTTTTATTAGAATGAGCATGAAACTTTTATTAGAAATCACTGCTAACTAAATTTTGATCTCGATGACAGATATTGCGGTACTCAAATATACGCCTTTGATATTGAGGTACTCAAATAAATTGTATTATACGCTGCAGCCATATTATTAACATTGCCTATTGACGTTTTCAGTGATTAAAACATATGAAGTCATCCACAGTGTTGACTTCTATTTTACGGTTGGAAAAGTTCGGCAACATTCTCAAAATGGGATAATAAGATGTGTAGGTTCATGAATGGAACGAGACCTCGGGAGAGTGGTTTCGGGACTACCTGGCTTTTAATGTCATAGGAAGATGCTACGGGCGAACCCGCCGGCCCTGGACGTTATAATGAAATTTGTCATTTTCTCGCCCAGATATGAACTCAAGGACTTTGTTGACAAAGACGATTCATTTATCCAGTTCCACCTCAGCCCGTGAGAGTTCAACTCCTCACTTCAAGCCTAGTGGGGCATCTTCACACCTTCACTTCCAGATGTGGTCAGATTTTTCGACTTCCCGTCTGTTAACAGGTTCGAAGTTGCTTGCTTGGTCTTCTACCTTAAGTAAGCGGCAATTCCTCACTGGAATATGTCACGGATCCGAGGCGACCTTTACTCGGCTCGCCACCTGAGTTTGGATGGCCAACGTATTGTTTCTAAGTATAGATAGCTTAAGGTATCTAACTACCCCTGCTTCCTTAGGTCGCATTGCACTTCCAAACTCCCCCGGGTATTCGTTGTTGAGCAAGGGCCGGCAGACCGACCAGTGCTCAGACATCCAGGGTTACCCGAGGTCTTCCCCCAGATTAACCGTCATGCACAGCAGGTTCACTGGTTTTGTCCCTCTTCGAGGAGTCTACCGGATAGGTGTTGAGCTGTTAGTCGGGTTGACCATGATAGACAGAATTGTCCATTAAGACCCGAGTTGCACCCCAGTAGGCTTTTAGCGTCAGCCTGTAATCTCACTTTTCAGACCGGACGGTCCAAATGTGTCGCTCTGTAGACCGTTTAGTAGACACTGTTTTCATCTGCTGTCTGAACGACGGACCATGATAACTTGTGATGAAATAACTATTAGTGATTTCTAATTGTATTCAGTGTTTCTACCAAGCGACCGATTTTTCCCCAAAAAGAGTTATTTTTTGGAATATAAACTTACTCGGTCAATAAACTTAAATCAAAATGCGACTTCTATGCATAGCAAACAGCCCGTTATGAAAAGGTTCAAATTCTAATTTGATAAAAGGCCCATATTAAACTAAAACCAACATGGGTCCCATATTACTCACTCTACTTTAGGGTTGGAACTTTAGGCTGAATTAGGGTTGGTTGTAAGAGATCGTCGTATGACAATAAACCCACCCATTGTGAAATTTCACAATAAAGAGTAGAAACAAACTTTGCCTGCAAAAATACCGTGCCAAAATATTATGCTACAAAAAAGAAACAGTCTACATATTTGCATGTCTTGATATTATTACATCATTTGAACCAATACAAATCCATTTTCTCTTTAATTTTAAAAACAATAATAATTGTCGCTACTTAAAATATGTATAATTTGTATAATTATACATATTCGTTACTTAAAATATGTAAATATGTATAATTTAATACTGCTTTTCTTGTTATGGTGCCATGACTGCTATGAACGTTGGCATCATATTGGCTATTAAAATGTTATTGGCCGCCGCTCGAAGCGAGGATGTGGTAGATTTCTGACACTATTTCAGTAGATTACTGGAGCCAAGATGTTCTTCATCCTGGATACCATCCTCCGGATATTTTACCTTGAATCTTAGACGCTTATTACTGTATTTTTCGGGATGTCGTATGATGTGAGCGAAACATTCAAGCTGTGGATCTTTTTATTGCCCTCGCCATTTCAATGTTCTCACTCATACGTTTTTAACGATATCTTCATTTCTGACTGCCAAGCCAGCTAATACGTAGTATCCTGCAACACAGCCACATTTCGAAGGCTTCAAGCTTTCTTAACAGAATATCTGTAAGTGTCTAGATTTTTATCCGATATAAATAATATTGAGAATAACTAGCATCTTATAAGTGTGATCTTCGGATGTAGGTTGATGTTTCTTCCATAAAATACTTTTTTCATCTCGAAGAATGCACTTCTGGATTTTTCAAAGTTTATTTTTGTGTCCTTGCTCATATCCCAGTTGTTTAAATTGCAGCGAAGGTAAATAATGTTATCAGTCTTCTTCAGTCAAATTCCCTAAGCTGTAACTGTAGCTGTGTATGCGGGTACTTGGTGTTTGTTGTGTTTAGCTTTAACTCGTATTAATCACATACTCTTGTAACATTGTCAATGAGGGGCTAGAGTTTTTCACGCTGCTGGCAATTAGTACACTATCATCTGCATATCTTATACTGTTGATTTTTACGCCATTTGCCTTGACCTTACTACAATACACTTTGCCAAATTTCATAAGTAGCTCGGAAACTTAAATTTCAGTGATAAGGAATATGTCTCTTGGAGCCCTGTATGGCTTATCGATCATCCAGGATTCCTCTATGATATACGAGGGTGGGCCAATAAGTCCGTAACTTCTAGAATGAAAGTTTTTTCGAAAAAAAAATTTCTTTTTTTCTCAACATTATCTCTTTTGACCTCAATACACTTTGTCCAACATTTCTCCATTTTTTATCCCTTCTAAATAATGAGATTTATCAAGATCCTCAAAATAGGCGTTTGTTTGAGCGATGACTTCATTGTTGGAGCTAAATCTCTTTCCCTTAAGCTATTTATTTAGGTTTGGAAAGAGGAAATAATCACTGGGGGCTAAATCCGGAGAATATGGCAGATGAGGGAGCAATTCGTAGCCCAATTCATGAAATTTCGCCATGGCGACTACGCACAAGTGCATGTAGTCGTTTTTTCATCAAAGCATCATTGAAGATCAAATTCACTTTTTTCCATTATCGCAAAAGTTCATACGGTTGTCTGCTTCCAATGACTGTCAAACACAAACTAAATTATGCAGCTTGCTCAAAATTGCACAGTAGTCTATCGACAGATGACAGTTGACAGGAGCAGTGTTGCCATTCAAATTGCAACGAGAGAGGTCACGGACTTATCGACCGACCCTCGTATGTTACTGTAGATTAGCCATATAGCATTTTGACAATCCTTTGATGGACATAGCTTTGTCCTTTGATGGATTGAATATATTTATTCCATATTAAAAAATATAATGAGCTATCAGTAGTTGTGCGGCAGCGAACGTGACACAACACGGTTAGAGGTCTAATCGAATCGAGCTTCTATTATTGTCCTGACTTAGTTTGTTAATACTCGAACATGTTTCAATCACTTCTTCAGATGATGAAGATGAAGTTTAATCATTTGAGGGGTCAGACCGAAATTCACCATCATCGCTGAAGGGGTCTAGGCTTTCATCTCCAGATGAAACATCTTGAAACAATTGAGATCTGCGTCAATCTCCTCATAAAGGTCTCGCTCCTCCATCAAAAATAGTTACACTTTTACATTATTTCCATTTTAGTTTTATTGCAAACTATGTGAAGAAATACAAATACAACACAATATCATGAAACGCAAATATGATCAAAATATTACCGCAAGTATCATTTATCTCACGAAATAACACAAAAATCAGCTAGTCAACCTCAACCCAACCTCTTCTTGGCGGCAAAGACTGCTTTGCAATTGTATGAAACGGGCGATGTAATCACTTCATTAATTATTACTTTTCAGTATTTCATTATTATACGTTAAAAACAAACAGCTACTGCATTTTATCGCGGCATGCATATTGAAAGATGGCGTTCTGACCGAAAATGTGGCTGTATCTTCAGTTGTGAGTAGATTAACCATATTTAAGTTATATATTATAATTATTAAAGCATGAACAAAACCTATTTAGATTATAATTATTATTGTCTCAAATGAAAATAATATTTGTTGTAATTATTCTACTACTATATCGGTCAATTTAAAAAAATATATATATTTTGTTTAAAAAGAATGACATAAATCAATATTTTTTTTAACAATGAAAATGTGACTAGCAATTCATATCTTTTTTTAAAACTGTAACTTTACAAATATTAATTATTACTTTTCAGTATTTCTACCATTCAGTATTTCACTATTATACGTAAAAAAAAACAACTATAGTTCTCAATTATTAATATTCGCAGACACCGGGCAGCTTGCTGCCCGGTTGGCCAGCCTCACTCCATAACTCCCATATTTGGTCGGATTCCTTTGACCTCCCGTCTGGTCGCGGGTTCAAAGTCGCTTGCGCGGTCTTCTACCTTAAGTAAACAGCAAATCCTCACTGGAATTATCGCAGATCCGAGGCGTCCTTTGCTCGGCCTTGCCATCCGAGATGGGGTGGACAGCGGATTGTAGATAGCTTAAGGTACCTAACTACCCCCGCTACCTCAGGTAGCATTACGCTTCCAACAGCATTTGTCAGTTGAGCAAGGCCAGTAAACCGACCAATACATCAACCGTCCAGGGCCGCCCAAGGTTTTACCCCAGGTCCGACCGCAAAGTTGGTTTCACCGGATTAGTCCCTCTTCGGGGAGGCTGCCAGATGGTAGTTGAGCCGTGAGTCAGGCCGACCGGTGTAAACAAGATGGTCATATGGCCTGAGCTGCACATGCCCCATTAGGCCCCAAATTGTATGCGGTGCATACAGCAAGGAATGTAAAAAATATAATAATAAATAAACAAAGTGTCCTGTGGTAATAAGCATGGACTTGAAATTGTACACCCTCTAGGCCAGTGATCGCCAAACCGTCGATCGCGAGCGACCGGTAGCTCGCGGAGTAATTTTGGGTAGGTCATGGCCACACTCAACCCGGATGTGGCCGATGAGTCATAGTTGTATCGATCCGTGTAAACCACCGCCTC
>JAOPUG010000376.1:5179208-5211897 GCA_027564375.1 Micropterix facetella | reverse complement strand
GTAAATCATAATTTTGTTGTAATTACAAATAATAACTATTAAAAAAAAATCATTGTACTCCAGTAGGTAGGCATTTCTTTACACTTGGATGTGTCATTGCGTCTAACATTCTCAGTAATATTATTATGATAATAAGAAAGTTAACTATCGTGATAGTTGTGACTATATAAATTAATTTAAGTAATTTATAATCCGTAACATCAATTTTTATAAACTAATGTGACAATGAAAATTGCTGATTAAATAAAAAGAACAATAAAATCGAAGACTATCACAGTTGTTTGACATTATAAATAAGATTAAACGAATTTACGGCGTGAAGTATTTTGACACCTGAAGTTTTGGCGACGTTGCAACCGCCGTTGCCCAGGGTAGACTGACAACGGCGGTTGCAACATCGCCGAAATGTCGGGTGCTAAAAAACTACATGAGGTGAATTCGTTTAATCTTATTTATAAAAAGAACAATGTCAATAACAATAATTATCATAGTAATGATGTGATAGTCATGAGAATAGATAACCGAATACTAAAAATGTTAAAATTGAGTATAATTTTTAAATCCATAATTTTTAAATTCGCCCTTCGTCGATGAAAAAAAAAATTACGCTCTTGGCAAATGTCAACTATCAGGATATTTTCCTTTATTTTAAAGCATGATATTCTTGGAATATGGATTCAGCCTTATCAAAATCTCTTATGTCATATATTAGATTTTTGACTTAGCTAAGGACTAATAGTTTTTTGAATTGGTTCTCTCCAAGACTTCTAAGCAGGGGCCTTATTATATAAACAGAGGCTTTGGTGAAGGCACTGTTTCGCACCTTGCTAAACCGGTGTCTATTTAGGTGTAGGTCAAATTTATTTCTGGTATTGTGTTGATGGAAAACACTATTCGCCGGGACATCCGATTTATGTTTACGAGCGAACATTATATTTTGGTGAATGTAACACAAAAACATCGTTATGATTCTCGCCTCGGTGAAAAACGGCTTACACTCTTGGAGAAGTACTATAAAGACTACTTACTGCTCTTTTTTAAAGGATAATAATTCTCATCGAATTTACTGCCATTCCCAAGAACATTAGGCCACATATCATCAGGAGATGGAAAAAAGCAAAGTAAACAGACTTTGCAGCCTCAAAGTTGCATACATTTCTAATATTTTGTATTGTGTAAATGGCACTGCACAGCTTTTTACTAAGTTCTAGATGATCGGACCATTGTGATTTTTGGTCGTTCTGCAGACCTAGGATTTTAGTGGAAAGGACATTTCCCAATTTGTTTGTTCCAAAGAATAAGTGTTCCAAGAATGAGTATATTATTAGAGTCGGATGGCCGCAAAGAAAAACACATTACTTTAGATTTTGAAACATTCAACGAGAGTTTATTAACTTGGAACCAGACAGCAAGTCTATTTGGCGTTTATTAACCCTTCGTGCAAGCTCGTCTCTATTTTTAATGCCAAAAAGAAGGGTTGTGTCATCGGCGAATAGAGTGATTTCATCATCCATGGACCTAATACAATCAGGGATGTCATTTATGTATACGAGGAAAAGAAAGGATCCGAGTACAGGTCCTCGAGGGACACACCTTTGGAAATACTTTGAGGGGTGCTTTTGTTATTTCCTACTTGCATAATCTGGGTACGGTCTTGTAAGTAGAACTGTATGAGCTCTAGTTCCCTATTCCTAATACTGTAGTGTTCTAATTTCCCTAGTAGAATGGAATGCTGTACACCGGCGACTCCCAATTCGCGACCCACTGGGTGGGCCCTGAAACTGATAGGACGATAGTCGCAACACAACGGACGAGCTGTGTCGTTTGGTCGGCAGCAGACATTATTTCAGATGACAAAAGTGACATTAAGCCTGACCTACTAGCTAAAATATACATAATAAAAAAAACTATGTTTTTTATACATTTTATTTTTATACATTTTATCTCTTTCTGAATAAGACATTTGATTAGTTCTCAAAATATTTCTTCCTTAGGCTTGATGCACAGCGATGAACGTTTAACGAAATTCCAAACAATGTTGCACACTTCCTCCATGGTTATTTTATCCCATTCCCAGGTAAGAGCTGATTAACTCGTTTAAACTTCTGTGCCGTGTAGGGCAGGCCCTAGCCTCTAAAATTGATCATACTTTGTAGCCCATGGGATTCAGGTTGGACGAGGGTGGGGACAAATTCTTGAGAGCTGATGAAATCAAGAAAATTGTCTTTGCACACACACTGTTGAACACTTAGGACCCTGTGAACTGGAGCAGAGTCTTGTGGAAATGTCCACAACTGGTTGCGGAAATGCTCCTGGCTCCAAGGAACAGCCATATCTTCAATAATGTGTTGTAGGTACACTCCTAGATTTGTTTTCACAGCCATTTCAAAAAGATGGTTAGTTTTGTCTGTAGCGCAAATTTCATCCCAAACCATAACGATGTAGGGTTTTGGCAATAAGGAATAACTACAGCAGATTTTGGACGATACTCTATCATTTCAGTGATTATGGGATTGTACAATCGAAATAAAATGGACTGTAAATACGATATTTTTCCAACTTTCAGCAGGCATCTAAGAAAATGACATCTTTTGAATCGAACATTTTATCTTTGTTCTCGAGGAGTTGCGCTATTCTTATTTGTATACCATCAAATTAAGGTCAGATTTGACAATGCGTTGCACTGTAGAGCGACTTATCCACATATCTCGAGCCAATTTTCCCACTATGGTCGGTGGATGGCTATTCAATCTTTGATGTTGTGTTGGTTGTTAGATGTCCTAATAGTCCTTTTTTTTTCCTCTCCCGGGAAGGTCCCCAATATGGCCAAGCTCACTGTATCGTTTAATAGTTGTAGTAAGTAACTGATGACTGACGCTGAGGATGTGGACTTCACACTTGCCTTTTTTCAGCTTCATATTAAGCTATTATTTCTCCTGGTCTACATATTACAGACATAGCAAAATCAATTAATTTGAAATAGTTTTGATCACATAATCAATGTTAATTGGCCATCAAGACTGTGAAAGTAATAAAGAATAACAAACATCAGCGCAACACATTCCATTTTTTAATTTATATTTTTGTCAAGGTTATTTTGGGACACGGTATATTTTAAATAAATTTCCACTATAACTGAATTAAGACTAAAAATTCTAATTTGTTGTTACCCTCAAATCGAAGGGTCCATCTCATCTCATCATAGTGGGTCTTTATTACCTCAAAAAAATAGGCAAAAGGTTCTATTTCAACTTGGGGCTCTTTGGTTTAAAAAAATTGCACTGAAATCGAGTTAAGCTCAAATCTATATTTCCCCTAATTATAAAGCAATTGAGATGTCTTATTCTAATTTCCAGATTGACCAAGAAAAACGATCAGACCGTGCTCCAACTCGAAAAATACACAATGATCAAATACGAACTGAGACATTTAAAAGTGGGTGACTTCACCTGGATAGCGAGAGACAGAGAAAGCGGCAAAGAGCTCGTACTGCCGTTCATCGTGGAGAGAAAACGAATGGACGACTTGGCGTCGAGCATCAAGGATGGCCGCTTCCACGAGCAGAAGCACCGACTAAAGAAATGCGGATTGCCCAATGTCGTCTATTTAATTGAGAGACATGACAATGATAAAAACATCGGTTTGCCGATGGCATCTCTGATGCAGGCGGTTACGAACACGCGGATACAGGATAACTTTATGACGCACTTGACGAGGAATTTGAATGATTCCATCAAGTTTCTCGCAATGATGACGAAGGATTTAGCGGATAATTTTTCAGTAAGTATTGTCTTAAAATTGAGTTCTCTCTTTGGATCCAAGGTTTTCCGCTTGCATGACATACGTTATAGTTTGGCCAGCGAATCGTGAAAAAATTGGATGATGGCAACATTTTCCCAAGCTATCATCAGACAAAAGCAATCTTGATATTGTTATTTTTCTATGACTGCTTATCCTATACTCTTAATGCATCTAAAAATGGTCACGATAGATGGTATAATAGGTCTTAGAAATTCTTATATGGAGCATAACATTCTTGAGGGTGTCCTTGTGAAACGATTACACATCTTTTTAGCATTAAGAAAGGGAAAAATATGTTATGTTATATATGAGGAGTTGAGATATTGTGTGATATGTGGTTAAATGGTGATATGAGTCTTTCAAAAAGCATTTTTACATCTTGTGTTATTGAAGGTTCAATTACGATTTTTTAGCGCAGGTATTTGCGGAAGTATATTTAAAGCACATTTAATGTAGAACAGCTACAATGGCATCTACTATGTTATGGATCACCTGCAATAGTGCCCATTATAACACCAGTGGTATATTAGTGATTTGAAAGCCATATTATTTCACCTTTGCTTTTTAATGGTACCATGAAAACCTTTTTTAGAACATAGTTGTTCTATAATCGCTGTTGTATCAATTTACAGTTGGCGTTTATGTGATATACAAAGCGGTCAAGTAAACGTTAGGCTAGTCACAATTGTGGCGTATAAACCTTATACAACTAAAACGTGTTACGATTACATACTATATACAACCAGCAACCGGTCACAAGCGTTTCTTCTATATGTCTTTTAAATCACTCTTGTGATTCCTTGCGTTCATAACGTCCGACAGAGGATAGCTATGTACAGTGTGCAAGTCCATAACGTCCTATAAGGGATCCGGGTCACCGCGCGCTTTGTAGCTTATCTATTTAATTATTGAAACATTTGGAAAAAAACAAAAAAATATTTAAAAAACACTACGATCCTTGGATGTTGACAGCTTACTTTTCAGGAATTCTTCCGTGCTTCAGTTCTAAAAATACTAAGAAGGCTCTAACAATTTATCTCCTTCTGTATTCAACTTTTCAAAATATATATTAAGAAATAAGGCACAGTATTTCAAGAAAATAAAAATAATATGTAAAATCTTTACATTTTTTACACGAATCCAGAACAGATGGTCCAGGAACAAATATCAGACAGACACTTCGCCTCCTTGCTCGAGCGATAACAATGTAGAAAACAATATACACATTTATTTTTTATTCTACTTTTATTTATGAAACTAGGAACAGTAATGTACGGTTACACTATTGCTTTTGTATGACAAAAATAAGCACGCAGGACATAAGGCAAATATATACCCCATTGGAAGTCTTTTCTTTATTTCTGGTAGAAATTTCCATATTTACAGGTATGGCCCCCAAAATATATGAAATTGCCCATAATGTAAATGCCTTGAATGACATCTGAGATTTTGCCGGTTCGGTCAATGTTCATGAGCTGTCGACAGAAGCAGTGAGTCCCATAACTTCAGAGGCCAGCTTTGGCCGGTGTTGGGTGCAGATGTTGATAGCGCTAGTCGTCAGCATAATGTAAGTTGGCAATCTTCTTGCCAGCGGATAACAACACTGCCATTTCACTTCTCCGTACCATGAACGTAGCCAGTTTTTTGTTTCAGGTCATGGAGGGGGGGGGGGGCAGTCGCGAGACCCTCAGTGGCTTCTCTTGTAAATTTTGAATAACGTAAAACAAAAAAGTTTTTTTTTATTCCAGTGTAACAAGCTCACATCCTGCCCCAAAGAAGAGATCTCCAACCCCTGCTTAGACAGCACATCTCTGAAGGTGATGACTTTCTCGGAGTTCAATGCGGCTGCATCGAAGACCAAACCCTCGACCGTCAAAGAAATGTTTATCAAACAATTACTTCAGCTGAAGGGGTTGTCGGTAGAGAAAGCGCTGGCAATCGTTTCGCAATATGACACTCCGAGCAATCTTATGAACGCTTATAGTAAATGCGACGGTGACGGTGCAGAGTTGATGTTGGCTTACGTTAAATATGGCTTCGAGAAACGCAACCTGGGACCAATGTTGAGTCGAACCTTGTATCGAATGTTTTCAAGTAAAATACTAACATAAAGAATTTTTCCTTATTTATTTCGTTATTGACAGGAAAGGTGAGCTGTCTGTCAATGATTGAACACTCATTTAAAAAAAAATATTTTTCTACGTTAGGTAGTTTTTGTTTATATAAAACATTATTCTACATAACTGAATCGAAAATCACCTACATTTTTTATTTTATTTAGGCCTTTGTTCCAGAGGAAAAAATATTGAATATCTGAAAGTTGAATAGAAAAGATGCTTTTCCTCGGTAATAACCTCGGTCCTAAATAAAAAAACTTTTAGAACATTTTAAAGTCAGTTTTTATTGCTTAGAATAATCTTCTGTAGAAAAGAATAATATCAATAACCAGAAAATTTTGGGAAAAAAATCTTTTTTTGTGATTTTCTCGTCGGTTGCTCACTAATAATAACAGGAAAAGTAGCGATATACATCGGCAATTCGGGCCCGTCCCGTGATTAGTAAGCCCTGACTTATCCAAAATGGCTTAAAAGCTATTCCAACAAGTTTCTTGTCATCACCACGATTCCAGAAATGCCCATATACTTGCTCTACCTATTGGTCAGATTCTCCTTCAGGCCAAGTAAAGCAGGACCCGCCCGCACAGCACTCAATGGCTTAAAGCCTATTCCAACAAGTTTGTCTTGTCACCACGATTCTAAAAATACCCATATGCGCTATGCTTGCTCTACCTATTAGTCAAATTCTACTCTAGACCAAGTAAACCAGGATGTACCTGCAGCAGGACCTGTGGGAATCGGATTTGCTGCCACCTGGTGGTGCTTAGGGTCACCCAGAGGCTGCATACCAAATTTGGTGAAGATCGGTCCACGGGAAGTCTTCGGACAAACGCACAAATGGACAAACGCGCAGCATGCATCAGACTACGTGGCCCCCGTCCCACGTAGTACTACGGTAGGGCCAATTAGTCGTAATTTAAAAGAGCTCAAAAGATTTTTTAAAAGCAGGTAGAGAACATTTACATAAAGGTGTTTACATTTACGTAAACATTTAGTTATGCGTAATCATGTTGAAAATATGCTTTTTTTGCACTTTTACCAACGGGAATAATCGCTAAAGCCTCTAAGGTTACAATAACTGACCTTTGCCTTGCTTAATAGGTCAAATGAAGCATATTTTTAAATATATACTTTGAATGCACGGTTGATATAGTTCTGCTTACAATTGTTCTTGAAAGATTGCAGAGCGAAGAATTCGAAAATAGAGTGCATGTCATCATTGTCATTGTTGACTATACAAAGCAAGGTCGTGCAGTGGTACATCCTCAGTTCAATCAGGGAAGTTACATCATGGAACTTAGTGCTACCGGTATAATTGCCAAATTTCAAATACGACCTAAAATTTAGGAATTTGTTTTGGATCGGCCCGCTTGGTGAAACGAATGGAGTGGCACTTGCTGATATTGAGATACAGGTGGTTAAGTAGACAATATGCAGAAGCGATCTAGGTCATGTAATTTAAACGACCTTGAAAGTCTAAACAACCTTGAATTAATTCTCATGTCTTCTGTGGAGGCTTTAAGTAAAAAAAAAATCATTCATCTAAGCCGTTTATGTATATTGACTTGATATTTATAAACGACGCCATCATCAATCTAACTGTTATTTATGATATTGATGGAATCGCATATTAAAAACTGTTTGCTATCATCATACTTTCCTAAACCGAGTTACTGTTAGGGGTTGTATGCTACAGCTAGACAACAGGCAAAAAAATACAAACCTTTTCGGCAGTTATGGTCTGCGGCAGCTTAATCGGTGATCGATTATATTTAAAACAATTAGTTATTGAATAAAAGCTTGCAAGTACACATGAGAAATACATTTTTATTCATTCATCAAAATACATTCAACAATAATATCAAGAAAAACAATGTAATAGGCAGGTCGATGAACGACCGTGAGTCGGATACTATTGTAAAATGATCGCATTGTATTTCTATACGTGTGTTGAGTAATAAAACAATATTTTCGTTCATTTACATTAACTAAGAGCACTTACACAGAGACTAATTTCTAGTATGTTCAAAAATATACGTTATATGAAAAATATATCCGCAATTTATAATATGAGATATATTTTCATTATCACATATTGAATATTATATTGATATCCATTTTCTAAATGTTATTGACTAATGGCTGGACTTACACCTGGCCGTAATTGCGGTTTTTCAGATCCTTATAAAAATTACATTAGTGCAAATGCCAAAGAATGGACCGAAAAATATTTTACATTTCATATTTTTGAAAAAGTCTTTTTGCATCATAAAATGAGATTCTTATTAAGCTAAAACTATATTGCACGAGTGAAATTCGAGTTGGAATGTATGAGATTCTCGCAAATTAATTAGGAAAGTAACATAGAGAGGAGAATACCTGGACTTAAAAGCTAATATTTACCACCCTGGTGCTTGGATACAAAGCTGCAATTATTTTACTTAAAATTAGCGCTTCTCGCAGGTATCGCCGTATTACAGGGTGTGGTAATTTCTATCGGTGCGCGCTTTGTAGTATTTGAAGCCAATGAAGCCCATGGCTACGAGGCCGAATGTCAAGACGATGCCACCGACGAAGCTCGGGCCATCGAATCTGAAAAAATGTAGAATTGTAAGTTTTCTCTAGTGCTGGGCACATTTAATGACATCGTTAACTTCGGTAATAGCCAATCTGTTAATCAGAAAGTTACCTTTGTTGTTATTTTTTTTAAAATGTACAGAAACTTAACGTTAAAGTTTTAAAAGTGCTAAAGCTATTAAAAAATGCTAGTTTACTAATCGTTTAGTCAACTCGTTGACTGCGGCTGACACCCAAAATGGCCTATATGTGGCTACACATGCATATTATATTATATTTGAGTGTATTATTATCACTGACAAACTGTTAGTATTCAATAATATTAGACCTTTATATTTTTATTTAATATTTTTTATTCAGTTAGTCGTGGGTAACTTCTGAGTCTGAGGCCCCTATTTCACCGGGACACCACAGTGACGCACATCAGTCACGAAACCGTGGTGTCTGAGATACCAACCAGAGCGTCACACTTTCAAAATGGAAGAGTTAGCACTGATGCTGAACGTACGGCGTAACAGATAGTCAAATAAAATGAAAAACAGTGGTTGGTTCATCCTTTTGTAGCTGAACGCCCTAGGAAAGAACAATTCGTCAACATATAAATCGCCTACATTAAATAATTCGTCAAAAAATAAACCCACAACTTTCTCCCAGCAGTTATTTTTCTCTATTGGAATAATTCTGTGAGGAACTATCCCAAATAGATGGTCTACCTAGTATTTCGACAATAAACCTTTCTGTATCGAAATTATCCATTTTCGGTGTCGTAAATTATAGTGTACGTACGAAAGTGGTGGTGCAGCTGGTGGCTGAGTGAGTGGGACGCCATACAGCGCTATACATATTAGTGGTCGCGCCATGCTATTCCGTGCACGCGTCGATGCTGGTTGCCAAATTGGTTGCGCAACCAATCGGACACCAGGTGAGATATCCTCCATAGAGCTGTATACATTATGTTAGTGGCGCAACTGGTTCCGCCACCGTAGTGTCCCGATGAAGCGCCACCCGGAGAAATAGGGCTTTAAGAGCGATATTTTGATTATTTTATATGTAACATGCTTTTCCTTATGCTGGAGACAGTGACTAGGTAATTGTGAGCATAACTTATGGCCAAGGAAGGTTGTGTCTGTGTGCAAAGATCATTCTTATGTTGGGCAGTAAGATGAGGCCATGCGCGATCTAATAACTATTTTTCTTTGAACTATCTCTAGTTTACGCCGGAAATCTTCTAGGAAGTACGACATTTTATAAAGGCCTGTCTGATGTCTAAGCTTTGAATTCTATGAATATAAGAGAGGATCTGTAACGAATCGGTCTTCTGTTGATGGTATAGTTGCACTTTCAAAACCTACTGCACTTTCAAAACCGGATTTATAGCTGTTTCATTGGCTCCGCCACATGATACAATTGCATATATGATCATGCTGTATGTCATAGACTTATGCACCATTTTCAGGGAAATTTTGGATAAGCATCCTCAAAGCAATTTATAAATGTGGATTTAGGACCTAAGTCGCTTCGAAAGGACTTCCAGATGCTTTGTCCACCAAAAATATTGTTCTATATATATTCCAATATATTTGACATCTGCATCCTTTACTAGTGTATATGCTTTGCCAATGGAGTCTCTATACATTTATTAATATTATCTGAAAATTTATTTTACAGATTTCAGGTCAATGGACCCTAAAATATGTAAAGAATGGTAATAGTCCGATAATGATTTTTAAAGTTAACTTAAAAGTTAAATCGTTAAGGAAAAATGTAACTTTATTAATTAACGATTAACCGTTTAATCTCTGGTTTTATTGCCTCATTGGACCAGTCTATTATGAATCTGTTGCAATAATATTCTTAGAAACAATTAAATCAATGATTGTACAAATGAGGAAAAGTGTGATATTATTACAGGTTATCCTTAAAATGCAGCTGTTCTGATCAATTAAAAGAATATGATAAAAAATGACTGGTTGCAATTTTCGGCTGATAAACAGTAGGCAATAACATCTAAAAAGTAATACTGCAATATAAACAAGCTAGAATGCAAAAGTGATTTCAGCAATTAATGTTGTTTATTATGCGTAAGCATGATTGCATCGAGTATTTTTATCAATCGAAAGGACTATTAGATGGTTGCTGTCATTATTTTACATCGACTATTAAATAGATATGCTGTCATTTTTGGTCGGTCCGAAAAGTCGATCTTCTAATGATTAATTATTAGAAATCTCCAAATGAGCCAATTCCAAAATAAACATACAAGAAACAGCGTAACTTGACCTGAGCAAATTTGCAAGAATCAGCTGGTTTGGCGAAGTTTACCGGTTCTTTATCATCAGTATAATTAATTCAAAAGTGTTTTTCTAATTTGCATAGAGATTCAATGACATTTAGACAAAATTATAAAGAAGACTTGAATAATCGCTGTTATGAACATCACATCAAGGCAATGAGCTGAATACCAAATATGTAAACTAGAAAAAAATATCCATATCTCTAGTCTCTAACCTCTTTGATAAGGGATCATTTGTTAAAATGTAATGCCGTGCATAAACAATTTTTTATAACATAAAGACAATGAGTGGTAAACGTAAATATTTCCAGTTTTATACTTGCTTAAGCTCAATTATCAAAACCAGTTTTTTAAACGACTAGAAACCTATGCGTTGTTGCGGATATCAGAGGTTGTCAATTTGGAAATTGTTGATATGGAAATGTATGGCTCCCGACCACTGTGGCATATTATTATGCGACGGATTTATTGCAGGTCTTAGTCGATCGAATAGGTATATGATTTAGATTTTTTCAATTTCTACCTGGAGATCAATATTAAAGAATCAATTGGTGTATACTTCAAAAATCAAAACACGAAATCACATAAGCAGGTTTAAAATAGGTTGAATGTGCGTGTATATTCGAATACAGATTTTGAGTAGCTTTCGATTAGTTTATGATGGAATATACACATTGTTCGTCCTATTAAGAGATCTATGGAAATTAAGTAGGTATTATAAGTCACGGGTGGCAAAAAAGGTCTTACACCACCAAAGGCCAACCTTAGTGTAAAAACCCATGAAATTACAGACTGTGACGCGGGCAGATCAGCGGGTATAGTTTGTTACACAATCGTTTCGCATTTCGGGCAACTATCATTTTAGTGTTTTCGTATCATCTCTGCGGTCTGAATGAAATTCATCACACTTATTAAGTGCAGCGACCAGAGCTCTAAAGGAAATCGAAATTGTAAAATCTCACTGTGGTAAGAAAGATACTACACGAAGACTACAGTAAATTAAGAATCAGAAATAATGGGGTAAGCCAGGAAGAGGGTAATCCCGAATCATCCCAGCCATTTAGACTGGGGCATGCAGACTGTCAAATTCAGTACACTAGAAGTAAAAATCCGAGTGCTGGCATAAATTCCCGACTGACATTAAAAAAAGAAAAACGTATGCTGTTATGGTGGATCTCGTGGCCATACGAAATTTTATCATACAAAAAGGCACTTAAGTAATCGAAAAATTTTGGTATTAGTTGGTATACTTATTAGTTAAAGTATAATTTTCCACCATTAAAAAATGTGAAAATACGTATTATTATTGCTCCATGTGGGCAAGGTCGACGTTTTATAGTAACTGTCTAGACTAGCGATGGGTCATTGGAGCCCTTTCCATTAGCGAAGAGTAGATTCGGAAGAGGGGATTCTATTCAGAATTTGAACCCGACAAATATTGCACCGACTAGTCATTCCATTCCGAGTCCCGAGGAGTCAGCTACTCCTGTGGCTCCACCACTCCACCCAACCGACGAGGCATTCCACTTCCAAGAACGGCCTTCCTGTGGCTCCACCACTCCACCGCACCGATGAGTTCTTCCATTCCCAAGAATGGCCTTCCTTTGGCTTCACCATGACACCGCACCGACGAGTCCTTCCATTCCCAAGAACAGCCTTCCTTTGGCTCCACCATGCCACTGCACCAACGCCTCATTCCACTCCGAGAACCCCAGTGCTTCCGGAATGAGCCTTTGCTAGTCCCTCCTCTTGAGTTAGGAACGGTTCCTTTGAGTCGGTTTCTTTAGAATCGGTCATTCCGATCATTTTCAATCAATTCTACGCCCCGATGCAAGCGCATGGCCATGGACGCTATGAATATTCCCCATTGATAACACCAGACAACGGGTTTGTTTACTAATTATTGAAAGATGTAAATAGCTTGGGATATTTCAATAAAAGAACCCAGAGTGGTCAGTATAATATAGGAGGAGGAAGCGGATTTCTTCAGTGATTTCTCCATCGCTAGCCTAGACCGAAATAGAGAAAGAGCATGTATCGCTTCACTCCTCGCTCCCAATGCTAGCTGGCGTACACATTCAAATTGAGCATGGATAAGAAATACTAGTATAGGTACTTGAGTATGTAGGTAATGGATAGCTAACACAAATGATATTTTTTTTTCACGTAGGACTGCCATTCGGAAATATTTCATGATAAAATACGGATAAAATTGATCAAGTGCAAGTTTGACGCGCTCCGAGGATTCCGTATCTTATTAAGAAATAGGTTTTTGTTACGAAACATCTCCACACATATTGACTAGAAAAAGACATGGAATTCTCACCCGAAATCATTATAGAGATATAGAAAATCAGTCATAATGGGTTATTTAACAAAAAAAAATATCATATAAACGACACGAGTGCAGTCTCCTGTACATTATGTGTTTGTCTATAAAATATTATGCTTCTTCTACGTGTAAGGCCAAAGTTTATTTATAGTAAATCAATAAAGAAACTGATAAATAAACGATAATATTTTGCAATCTGCATTTTATGTTTTTTGTGTTGTCCCATCATGTCAGTAAGCTTGCAGTCACTAATGTCACCAAATTCAATGTCTCCGTGAGCCAGCGCAAGATGCAAGAAGCGAAGCAATAAATGCTCTTTCTCTATCATGGTCTAGCCAGCTTGGTCGACCTATATATAGAGATATAACCGTGTACGAATCTTATTCACAAATGAATGCATGTCCGCTCAGCTAGACAAATTTTAGTTGGCTGCAGATCAAGGCCAGTTTACCTACCGCCATGAAAAAGTATTTGCTGTTATCCGCAAGGTAATTAGCCTTTCAGTAGCTCGTGCCAACAAAAGTTTGACAGCATCCTCCGATCCATTCTGAAGATACGGTTTGTGGGGAACGGCTCAAAAAGCGAAAATATTCCACTCCAAAACCCTTCTCAATAATCGAGAAAGTTTCAAATTGGATTCTGTATGGTAGTCTCAGATGCACAGCCCTCCATTCAGATATAACCCTTCACATCTCGGAGGATGACCTTTATTGTAGAAGTAATAGTTCCATGGGGATCGAATATCCTCAAAAAACACATGTACAAACTAAGTAAATATGACCCTTCGTTGCCTGCCCGCCAAATCTTAAGAATCTAAAACTGCTATTTCTGCATCTCAAAAAATGGCTTCAAAAGTGGGGAATAAATGGGTGGTGATAGTATGCATTTATTTATATTATGAATTTTTATATACCTGCTCCTGGGTGTGTTTGTAGGTGGCACGAGGGGCTGAACAGTGCTGATAGCCGGCTTGTTAGTGGTCGCTGGTGCAACTGTAGTGCTGGACGTATTGGTTGCAGGAACCGTGTTTATCGGAACAGAAGTAGGAGTGGGTTTAGTCGGGATAGCGCTAGACGGCACTATAGTAGAGGACGCTTCGGGAGTGGGTTTCACTGTTGCGTTGGCCGGAGTCGTGTTATTCGATACTGCCGATGGGGTCTGGGACGGCAATAGCGTCGGGAGTACTTCCGAAGGTTTCTGGCCGGGTACCGCGTCAGGTTTCTGTGCGGGCGCATCGGTAGGTTTCTGTGTGGGCGCATCCGCAGGCTTCAAGGTAGCGGCATCGGGTTTGGTTGTGACAATGGTCGCGTTGGATTCAAATGTCTTCAGCCCGGCAGCCGTTTTCGGATCGTCAGCCGTCTTCGGATCGGCAAGTGCGGCAGCTCCTGCACGAAAAAAAGAAAACACACTTGGAAAAACCTAACATCTGGCACGCAACTCATTCATGTTACAAAACAAAATAGCTCACCGGTCGTCTGTCCGCATAATGCGTAAACCAAGAAACATACTAAGAAACCGCGCATCGCCTTCATTTTCACCTGAATTGATACGCAATACGTCTAAATGATTCGTTAATTTGCCCAATTGCGACGCGCGCAACACGACTCTGAGATAACAAATTAGAAATGAAAAAATTCCGACCGAGAACTGGGATAGCGAACGGAAAACTGACGTCAATCAATGCAACATTGCCATCAAAAAAAGAAAAAAAAAATCGTTACTTGCCATAAAATAATAAAAAAAATGAAATAAAATAATAAAAATCCCCTTAAAAATCACGATCTCATCCCTAATAAAAAAAACTAGTGAAATCGAACCTAACAACGATTCGAACCATCCCGACCGCTCACGCTACTACGGGCCGAGTATTGCTGTTAATAAATTAAACCACAATCCTGACGTCGCATCGCATTGTGGTCAGGTCGGTTATTTTGTTACTAAATTTAGTGACTTTTGGAGCTACAAATTTATTGATGTTAAATTTTTGTTGGTCACTTTATAAAAAATCCTTCAGTTTTTTTGGCGAAGCCATCATTGAACTGGTCCTTTAATTGACGAGGTACTTTCTGGCTTAGTGAAGATATATTTATGTATGAAAATGCTCTCGTGAGAATGTTTTAAGCACATATCTTATTTGGCCCTTGTCCTAGCCAGCTGTGTCGAATTCTATAGTTGAAAGATCGTTTCTTATCACAAAATATTACATTTGAAATAAAATGTATGTGGAAACGGTTGATGCTGTGCTTAGATTTATTATATTTGCAAAATTTAAATTGCTGTCATAATTATGTACCTACCTTCATAAAAAATGTACGCAAGATTTAAATCGAGCAAAATGTACAAAAAGGATACCAAAATATAGTGTATTCATCGATATTGCCGAAGGCTCGATTACATTGAGCGAGTTTACTAGCTAGCTGGCGAAATCACTATAAGATAGTAAACTCGCCCAGTATAATAATGTTACCTAGCAGCTAACTAGCAGATTATAAACTATCTATGAGAAAAGTTGAAAGCTTTTACTCGCTACTTGCTGGCGTGTGGGTGTGGGCTTAGCTAATACATTAGCCGTGTGTCATCATAGTTGCTAGTGAACGCGCGGCTACTATCTCGGTGTTATATTGTTTCAGTGTCTACAAAATATCAACAGCAATATTATTTACGTTTTTCTTCTTTTACCATGTTTTTAACGTTAGAACACCAATATAAGTTAAACAAATTACAAAAGAAAAACGAAAGAAAACAACAACACGTTGTTTCAACTCGCTAGTTAGTTGGCTACTGAGCGAGTGGAAAGTTTTGTGTGTCATCATCACTGTCACACTATAACTGACTTGCCCGTTTACTTGCCGATTAGTAATAGCTAGTAAACTCATTCAAAGTAATCGAGCCTTCAGATACCTAGGTATAATTGCAATTTTTAGAAAATAATGTTGCCAGGGTTCAGCGTTCATAATGAATATCTCAGCTCCGATATGGAGTAAAATTATTTGGTTGTTAAAAGCGCAGTCCTCAGAGTAATTATACTCTAACACCCGATAAGGTAATATTGTTTCTAACTAGCAGTAATTAGCTAAATAGCTTTTTTGTATTAATTTTGCTATATTATATCTAAACAGGTATTTTTGGGATTTTTTTTTCCAAAATCCCTTTTTGTTTATTTTCAGGAATTGTTTTACATATTTTTTCATTGTGGTACCCAACACTTATAATATACCTACCTACATATTATTATTTCATTTGTTAATTCTATAGGAACATGAGATCATGATGCAAGAAAGGAAAGGATTGAAAGGTTGCCCAATTATTATTGCTTGAACATCTTAATGATCTCATACAATAACATATCTAACTTATAGTATTTTTAAAACCTCAAATAGTTAAACTATTTTGAGGTTAGTTTATTTTGATTATAACAATTTACTTCGGCCCACCTAAAGGGTAAAGAGGGGAAGAAGTTTTAAAATCATGCGAAAAATGTAATAAAATTATATCGTCCTAAAAGACTTTTCTCGACGTTTCACATGCCTAGAGTCCATACGAACCAAAAAATAAATGTGTGTGGATGTTACTGTACATGATACGTAACTTGAGTAAACTACGAGTATGTCCATTTCAAAAATTTCTTTCGCCAAACGATAGTTATGGCCAATGCGCAGAGCCCAGTTGATTTTGAGGGTATGTTCGGCCTACGGTTCGGGTACTTGCCATACAAATTGTCCTCATAAAATCAGTTTTCTTGTTGCATTTTTCGAGGTTAAATCGAAATAAACGGTGGAAATAGCAAAAAGAAACGTTGGTCATGATGAGACGCGTAAAATGACGTACATGTTGCCTGGGGCCAATCCATCCCTTCGAACAGGTCACTATCAAACAACCACACAAAAGTTTTTGGAGAGCTAGTTCTCTCAAAGTAATTAAAGCGGAAGAACATTTGGGACGGCATGAGACTCATCTCTGAAGTAACATTTGAACCCCTTCAAGACAGTAACTCCTTTTCATTGAGGAAGTAATTATATGAGTGATATAATGGATCTCTTATGGTTGACATGCTCCGGTAGGACATGCTTCAGGTAGTTGTTTTAGACTACCCTGAACATCCTAATATATTATACATTATATAAGAAATTAATTATCTGGGCCGAAGTTTGACAAACTCTCGGGTTTCTCTCTTGCCAATTTTTTTTTTACATGTCATACATTTACGGTTATATTCAGAGTGCGATAAAATGCATATGGAACACATTAGTTTTAAAAAAAAACTCGTTCATGTGACAACTTAACTCTTTATTCGTCAATTTGTTTTTTTTTAAATATTGATTGATTTAATTTGTTTTTGTAATTTTATTTCTTAACCTGGTATGGTTTTGTAAACTGTGAGTAAACATATGCATAAACCTCAATGAAAATAGCACTGGTATTAAATACTTCACTCTGAGTATGTTACTAATAATATTCGCAATAATTTATTAATGAAATTGCCTTTTTTTTAGTCTCCCAGACCGCACTCTACCACTCATCTCATAATGAATGACGCCACTAATTAAGGATGGCCTTCGGATATTATGTAAAATATATATTTTACGGGGATAATAGAAGTGCACATCCCTATTTTTGTGCACAATTCTATTTTTCTATTATATATTTCTTATAAATCCAAAAAAAATCAGTATTGATGAATAATGGAAGGAAAATCAAACACATTAACTTTTGGTACATATTTATTCCCAATCTTTGGACCCTATACGTTTTACAACTAATTAATTATAGCAATTAAATATTTTAAGTACGTTTCACGTGATACAGTCACCCAGAGGAATGTTAAATAAAATTGATTTCAACCTCAACGATTGGTTTCTTTTTTTTTATTACATTAAATTAAGAGCTCAGAAAGGGTAAGACGACAGTTTTCTTTTAAATAACACAGCATGACTAGTAGCCTACTAAAATTGTCTGGGCATCCGCGTACAGAAACTGACAATTTAATGGTTCTTGTGAAGATTTCAAATGGGAATAATGAAAAAATGTGCACTCGTATGGCACTCGTTTTCTAGATCAGGGCTGTTCAATCGCATACGGCCTTCATTTGGACAGACCTGTTCGAGATGATTCAAATCGACAGAAGCGACCGAGAAAATATGTTTCAAAAATTATCAATCAAGCTAAAGCTGAAATTAACATTTATAATCTTTTGTAAATCATGCATTTCACTATTTTTCTAAACAACTTACACATCTTTACACAAATTGTAAACATTACCGTTTATAATTGAATGCATTAATCATAGTCAAATTCTTACACATTACATCATACTTTTATATTCATTACACTTATAAGGGGCACAGATCTGATATGTTTGAGATATGTGGTGTTTTGTATTTTACTTACATTTCTAGTCCTAATGTAAGAAGGCGTATCTGGCTAGCATTGTTACAAAGGGCTTACTTTTTATTTTAAAAAATTCGATTATTGCTGATGCAGTCACTCGTTATAGTCCGGCCAGGCAATCGTGGCACAAGGGGTATAGACAACATTTTAAAATCTCCCGTTGGCGACCCCACGCGAATGGCCAAATTTTATGTTGGATGGTCAGGTAGCATTGCTAACAAGTGCATTAGAATCTTTGATTAAATTAGACTTCGATTATATTCAATTAGAATTTGATTAACTAACAGGACACACTGTGAATTGACTCAATAGGTTTTGATCCTTAATTTAAATATTTCAACATGTCATAATTGACATTTATTACTGGGTATGATTTGATCCACATATCACAATATGGATATTTTGTACTTAATTTCTTGATTTACTGAATCCCACCACCGCCAAGGCACTATCCTTAGCAGAGTACTAAATAAATATTAAAAAATGTATACACTGATTGTTTTCCATTGATGATGTTTGTACAGAAATATTTTTTTGTGTTCTAATGTTTAGTTTCTTTTCAACGTGTCACAATAGGATACCTGCTACTGCCATAAAATTACCCCGTATTCTTACTTAATTGTATTTGCACAAGAGTAGGTATATAGCAGAAGCACTCATAAAAAGAAACATTAATAAGACTGCTTGGTATGACTGTATCCGTTGGATGACAGTTCGGAAAAATGTTGCCATCATCCGATTCTAAATTCGAAAATATCTTGCCCCCACTGTTACGATTCGCTTGCCAAACTATAACGATATTATGTTAAAAAACAAGCAGCCGCATCCGTAATGCAATACCAATTTTGGAGATAAAAGTACAAAATACAAAGGCAACTTTGGAAAGGTAACTCTTTTGATATAATGGAATAAAAGTGTAGATATAAACAATATAAGTTTAAATACAGCAAAAAATATAACGTAAATAGCGTATAATTGAAAAATCTGTTAATATATCGGTCAACCCTACGCATACACACTGCATTTTTTTTATACCACAAAGATAATTTTCACATAGATAAAACACTTTTATAAGATCATAAATCGAGACAGCAAAATCTTATCTTGCACATTTATAAGTAGCATATTTTTTAAAATTTAATATTCAATATTACAATATAACACACACGAAATAATTTTTCTTTATTAATTTTAAATATTACAAGCTGATATGTATAGTGTAGTCCCCATAAGTCACTGACAGGACAGCGGGCGCTAAGGTCACACAGTCACCTTCCGAAGGAAAGGTTCGTCTTACAATTATAAATATGTCTACCTACACGAAGCTTTGGACGGAATCAATGACGGACACGAGCGGATGTTGCGTGTCCGTGCGGGAGGATGTATAACGACTTCTTTGTCTAGAGACGATAAGCCTTTACATTTAACAAACAATAGCCGTAAGATTATCAAGTAATACTACTAAAAAACTGTCATAACCGGACATCACAAAAGTGACTAACATAATGAAATATTCATTTATCTAAAGAACACAATTTATAATAAATATAACACGATTTTTCTTACGGGCGGATATTCCAAAATTAAAAATCTCGACAAGAAATAACGCTAAAGAATGTTAATAGTTATTTGAGATTGTCAGTGAGCTATTAATTTAATAAATTGTCATGAATTTAATATTAACAAATGAAAATAGTAAAAATCATTAATATTTTTTCTTAGCAACGACGCCTAAATAATAAAATACAATAGGGCAAATATATTAACTATGATCTATACCACTTCTTTTTTTTTGATTCTCAAATTGGAAATCTACAGCTTAACAATCACTGTCTACTATAATAATTAGACTACGCACTATAACTATACTTATTTTTGGTTTATTGCTATCAGTATTTAAAACACACAATAAAGCTATGATATTTTTAATGACAGAAGGTAACTGGGCGTACGAATATTGTAAAAGGGTTTCAAATAAAATCGAGGGAATATATGAAATCCAAAATACTTACAATTAATCGATTACAAAGTTACGCTAACGGCTACGAATGAAGTTCCTACAAACACAGATTAATTAATTGATGTTTTTAATTGTTACCTTCGTTAATAACCTAATATTTGTTTGCTAAATCCGAAAAGCTCGTCAAGCATGCGATCATCGCTCATATTTAACAATACGACGAAGAGTAACTTTCGTTTCAGGTTTAATGAAAACATTATAAATATTCATCGATTCGGGTAGATTAAGGCAAAAGGCTGATCATAAGGATGTTTTTTTCTTTGGGGAGAACCCATAAACAATTTCACTAACTTTAGAACCTATCGATCGACGGCAACAGATATTAAACGAAAAGAAGAAAATGTTTCGATTAAAATTGTCCTAAATTTTTGATAATTGATAATCTAAAACAACATGACCTAAAAAGGGCACCTTTGGTTTAAGCTTATGTATCAGTCATGATAATATCAGCAGAATTCATTACATAATAAAAAACAATTACTCAACAAAACCGACATAAAAAATAGAATGCGCTTTGAAAAATGCTGATATTAAAATGATTATAAAAATCATATCGACAATCGCAACTTAACAATAAATACAATAACAATTACATAAAGATCGTTACAAAATAAAATTTATTAAATTTTCCACAACTCAAAATTAGATTTTACGTTAGAGCGAGCGGAAATGACCCGGGTAAAGGAACCTTATTTTTTTTGGTTTCTTTTCATTTTTAAGCTAAGCCTCATTAGTGCATTATTTCTTAACGCGGTCATTTCTCTCACGAGATGTGTTTGTTAAAAATGGTTAAAATAATAGAATTAAGCTAGTTTTGGTGTAGGTCCTCCCCCACCTCGCAAACGACGTTCGGTCGTCAGGCGCAGATGTACGAGTCGTTAATATTGTTGTTGAAGGTCTTTTCCATTTTCGGATCCCTGCAAATAAAATAAAAAATAATCAATCAATCGTTTAACGGCATCTAAAAAAATGTTTTTTTTTTTATTTTAAAAAAGGTAGGAAGGTATCTAATTTAAGAATGTGCGGTTTGTTCGTGTAGGATGATATATTTAATACATGCACCATTCGTGTGAAGATTAATTTGTGTGCTGACATTCGTGTAAATAAGGGTATATAATAATATCGGCATTTTGTTTGAATCCTGGCGACGCCGCCTTGTTTAACCGGTGATGCAAAAAGGCGGGAATCGCCGCCATTTTGAATCGTTCGGCGCGCCGGTGTGTTACAATGTTGAAAGCATACTTCGAGGCAAGTCCCTTGGAATCCGTCGGCGAGCCAGGCCTGCGGGGCATGTGCGGCGGCGGCGGCGGCGGCCATCTTGGAGCGCGCGAACTCGATGCGGATGGCGCCGCGGTCCGAGCTGAGCAGCAGCGTGCCCTGCAGGCCGCGCATCGCCCCCGCAGCGCTGCCCACGTCCAGGAACTCCACGAAGGCCACGGGCGCCTGCAGCGGCGCGCCACCCGGTTTCGGCAGCATGCGCAGCCGCGAGAAGCCTGCGCAGCTGCCCAACACAACCCCGAGGTGATGCCACACGCGACCAACTGCCTGCCCACACTGCCGGCGCACGTGGCCATTCAAACGAACCTTGCTCGTGTGTGTGTTGTGTGTGTGTGTGTGTTTTTCATTTTTTAAAGATGTCAACGCGAATGCCAAAATGATACTACCATTTATAATAAAATATTAAATGGATTAGCGGACTCTTAGTGAGCGACGCTTGATGAAAAATTGCCTCTTCTGATAATTACATAGCTTTAACCATTGGTCGCATCTCAGTATTAGTGTTGAATATGATGGTATATAAATAAATACCTGGGATGCTACCTAAACGATCGGCGGGATTGCTGTCGGGAAGTGAAAATTTTCTCAGGCTGACTTCTTCGAAATTAATAAACTTCTCTGCGGCCCTGACTGATCATTGCACCTCAAAATATGAACGGCAAGCTGCTAGGTAAGAAACTGGAGACCTTCACAATGTGGGTTTAAGGAAGAATTTTCCGGATTTCGTGAATGTTGAAGAGATTAATTGAATAAGGAAAAATATAGAAGTACTCAGTGACATAAAAAACAGTAACTCCAATTTTTTCGGACGCATAATGGGAGGATCGAAATGCAAACTACTGCAACTAGTACTGCAAGAGAGAATTGAGGGTCGCCAAAGATATCCTTCCTCAAAACCCTAACCAAATTAGCGATACCTAGGTATAAACTAAGAAAAAGACAGGAAACCTCTGTTATATAGGCGAATGACTAACCTAATACAATATCACTAATCGTAATTTTATCTATGATTCAACAAAACATGATTCTATAGTATAATACGTACTTAGATAGATAGGCTACATAGAACCTGAGGGTGAGACCTTGTTAATCTGGAGTGAATATAGGGCAAGATAATATATAGGGTTAGTAAGATTATGCAATGATGGTTCGAAGACAAGATGAGGTACTGTCGCAGGACTAAAAATGAACAAATCCCTGCAATCCACTATTTTGAATTTTTCAATGCTGAAATAGACACAAGACCAACTAAATAAGCTGGATCAAAGATAAAATATGACGGACAAGATAATGCCTCATAATAATAGATAATACTCGAGGATTTCCACGAAGTCTTAGACTCCCCAGCAAAAGTTAGCTTACAGTAGTCTTGTACTATCATCAACTCCAGTGTCCCCAGTAAACCATTTCTACGATCCCACTTTGGGTCAGTTCTAGTATTTAGTAACTAACATTTCTTCTTAAGTGTTTCTTGTTGAGATTTTTACTCCTTGATTGCATCAGTTTGCCGTATTCACAAAGAAAGTGGAACACTGTCTCAATTCCTTCAAGATAACATCTGCACAGATTGATGGTTCATTATCTTCAACAGTGCTTTAGCTACCAATGACTCTATAGTTCCCTTTTCATGAGACATGATTGAGAATTTTTGATGGGAGTGCTTTTTTATTTATTTTATTAGTAGGAATTATTGTCATTTCAATAGTTTTGGTGAATCTATTGCGTCTACCGATCTTGCAACTCTAGTTTGCTGTGGTTTTATATACAATATAGATTGTTTCATTCCTTAAAGTTGCAGTCGATTATCTTGTTTCCATTAATCTGCACAATATAACAATATTATTACTTAGTCCATATGCAAAGTTCCTGGATTCTGATAAAGTAAAACACTTTTATTGTTTATATCGTATTTACTGTATTACAAGGTATTCTCCCTGACAATTTATACACTTTTTCATTCTTTGAAACCATCGGGAAAAGCAGTTGGCTCAGTCTTCTTTAGAGGTCTCTTCAATGGCTTCTCTGAACGCTATCACCGCCGCTACTCGGGCCGTAAACCGTATACTTCGAAGTTTATCCTTAATATATGAAAACAAAAAGAAATCGCAGGATGCAGGGTCCGGACTATATAGGGGTAGCGTCATCAGCTCTACATTTGAGGTCTTCAAAAACGCCATTGTCATCTTAGCGGAGTGGGCGGATGCATTATCGTGATGGAGGAATACTCTGCTGCGAGGACGTTTTCCATGAACTATTTCTAAAACACTGGGCAAGTTAATGTTAACGTACCAATCTGCAGTGACAGTTCTTTAGTTTTTAATTGAATTTGTCGTGTAATCTCCTGTCTTGCTAAAAAAAAGAAGCAACCATCATGCTTCGACTTTTCTTGACTTCCGTCAGCAAATTCTCCAAAGGAAAGACCCACTCTACCGAGACTCTTTCTTTCAGGATCGAAACAGCACACCCGGCTTTCGTCTCCTGTTAGATATCATGTACTGCTAATGATTGCCCTCCGTCATATTTTTTATCATTTTATCACACCACTCTACACGCTGTCGTTTTTGGATTACCATTAACCCATGCGGTATCCATCTCAAACAAAGCTTCTGACTATCAGGTGTACATGCAAAACATTTTGCAATTGACTCATGCCAATGTTCAGACTTGTATGAATTTGCTGACATGCAATTTTTTATTCGATTGAATTAGTTGTCATACAGGATCCTTGCTAGTTTCTGTTACCGCTGTCGCCGACCGCCCTTCGTGTGAATTGTCTTGCGAGAAGAATATGTCCTCCATGTTTGACTTCATTATACCAGAAGTACACAGAGCTAATAGATGGGCTCTATCACCAAATGCTCATTGAAGTTTTGGCAACTTTCTTATTGACTTAAACCACAGCAAAAATCATAAAAAATCATACATCGAAAATTTCCTCGACTTGAACCATGGTTATATAAACATGCAATTTTCAAGATGGCGCCACAAAGAAAAACCAAATGACGGACATAAGAAATAGAATGTATTCTACAGCCAAAGAGTTCTATTTTCAAAAATAGGAATTACTTTTTTAATATCTTTAACGTAAGTGGCAGTTCCAGAAACTTTCAGTATGGCCCACGTATGTACCTATCATCATATCATCATATTGCATACACTAGGTACCTATTGCTTGCATCATGCTATATCCTCTGAATATTCCAGGTTTTCTCAACCTTTAAATCTAAGTAATACGCAAAAAGTAAAAAAAAAAAAAAAATTAATGGAATATTTTCCTGGTGAAAACGATGATTTCCCGGAAAGTTTGTTTCTCAACGAGTTCACAGTCGACTTTTTAAATATCAACTAACAAAGCTATGTAAGTAAAATTTGTATAATATTAAGATTCCGAACATTTTGGAATGCAAGACGGAGCGATTATTTCAAGCATTGATCCCACTTGCCACTTTAAAATTTGCAAAAATGTTTTGCATCAAAAACGAAATACAGAAATTGTGTATTAGCATACTTCTATGTGTTTACAACACCGATTCAAACGTAGAAAAGTGTGCGATCAGTATATTTACTTTTTATCAGACGAAAGACTACATAAGGTTTGATTACTTCACATTCATTCATGAATAAAAAAAATTGTATAACGATGTTATATCATTTTCTAACTCATTTTAACATGACAAATGCTGGTTTACACCATCGGTGGTTTTTAGAGCCATTGGTGTGTCATATGAAGAGGTAAATGCCACAAGGTATTATTTGTAATTTTTTCGTAAATGAACTTTTAATAATAAATGAAGCTGCATGTCGATTTTACCACAAAAAA
This sequence comes from Micropterix facetella, assembly GCA_027564375.1. Lineage (NCBI taxonomy): Eukaryota > Metazoa > Arthropoda > Insecta > Lepidoptera > Micropterigidae > Micropterix > Micropterix facetella. The sequence goes on along the minus strand of JAOPUG010000376.1, from coordinate 5,186,271 downwards.
TCGCATTAGCCTAGATCTACCTACTAGGTACCTATTTATGAACATATTTTTGTAGAGGTATTAAATGGCAGATTGCTTCAGTAATTAGTGTGTCGTTGTAAGTTGTATAGGTAGGTATATTGATACAATAGCAGTAGTTAAAATATACCGATTCGATATGCACGTGAAATGTGGGTCTAATGATTAAATCTACGTATCCGTACATTAAAATATGACAACTTTTAAAATGTTTGGCATTATTTTTTACATGAAAAATTTGGTACTTTTTACTGACATTTTAATATTTTTTTGAAATACTTGCAAGTATAACTATTTTAAGTTATGTAATTCAATGATCACACGGTTTTCTGTTTCATTTTTCAATAAAGTATTATCTATTACTTAACTTCTTGGATTATTAACTTTATCTTTTTTTAAAATCTTTACATAAAGACGGCTGCACGAACACAAGACGGCTGCTCTTACGGAATATTCATTTTGTTAAATATTATCTTCTGCCATTCACCTCTTCAAATCATAACAAAATCTCATCGTGATTATCTTTTTCCTCCAACTTTTATTTTTTAATAATACTATAATGGTCGAAAGAAGCGGTAGATATTCATCAGCATCTGGAATCATGTCCATGATTGGATGCTGAAATTTTAGTGCTTTTACTGTTCAGTATATACTTTATTTAAATCAATTTTATCAGGGAGTTTACAAGCATCGCCCTGTGCATCATTGATTCGGCCTCTCTATGAAAATATAGAGCGATATTATTAAACAGTATAAATCAGAGGTACCCAAACAGCCTGCCTTATATTGAATTTTAAAATTTGCTAACTTCAAATGTATTTTTGACAGCTGACAACAGTGCTGCTCACTTTATTAGTGTTCAATTGATGATGTACAATTTTGTTTCATATCTTTATTGATATGCACTTAAATTTTGCACGGCGCATCATGTTCATTTCTAAGCGACCACGACCTTGAAGTACGAAGCATTTGAGAAAGCTACACATAATTGCACAAGTAGCAGCATCTCGCTTGCTGATTCATGTGATCCAACTATCATACTCGCTTGTTAACACCCGTTGCGAACAGCGGCTGCTTCACATATCTCGCTTATACTTTCCCTCGTTAGTCATGTGCGTTGGCCTCCTCAATCCACTAGTGAGGCAATATGAATTGAGTGCTGATTTCTTTCCACTATACTCGTGACGCGCGCATTTGTTTGTTGCGATTTATATAAGTTTAAAATACAATGCTGTACATATAATCTGGTTTACGAAATGGCTAAATGTTGATGATGACTTGACTAAATGTGGTCCGCTCACGTGGTCCACACCATTTATATTTTGAAACAATCAATTTTTTTCCTGCTGTCATGGACCCCCCGCAAGTCGAAATCAACCCCTGGGGGTCTATATAGGCCACTTTGGGAATCGCTGGTATATATTTACTATTCTTGGAGCTGCATCTAATGCAAGAGTGTACATATTTCCTCGAAAGCAAGGGTGCATACCTTTAAACTTCAACTACATTTTAAAAAAATTAAAATTTTAACAATCCCCTCGTTAAATATGTTAGAGGGTATATGGCTGACTTTCATTGGAAGTTTGCAAAACGAAACATCCAAATAATAAGCTCAACCTTAGGAATCAGAAACAGTGCTCCCATGGATTGGCAGCAGCATTAGAAATATATAGAAAGAGGGAATTGAATATAATACTTAGATATATAATCTACCGATAGAATTCAAATATTTAAAGTGTAAAAAACACTTTTGGGAAGACGAAAAATATTTTTAGTGGAAAAGGCAATTTATAACTTAAAATTGAATGATAACTAGAAAGTCGTTTGACTCTTCAAAAATAACTAAATTACTATTGAAATGATTTCACTGATTATTGCAAATTGCCTGTAACTATGGATGTATTTTAAAATAAAAGTATCCAGTGTCATTATGGTTTTTTTTTAAATAACAATTTTAAATCCGGCAATTAAATGACGTTAGGTGATATTACTATATTATTTTATAAGATAAACTCTATGTAATTTTTCTATACCATCCTGGTTTCGAAATAAATTGATTGAATGATTGATTGTACATAAATGAAAACAGAGCGCTACTGAAATGGTTGTTAACTAACGACTTAATGACAGTTACGTGGTGTTTCTACGAACAGACTACTCAGTTCAGAAATGTCCTCTCAAACAGTGAAAAACTGACATTTTGCAATCTTTAAGTGACTCCCGCGTATATTTAAACGAAAATAAAAATATGTGTCTCGTACCAAATTTCTTAATCGTTAAGTACTATGCTGCAAAATTTCAATATTTATATTTTTTCTGAATAAAAATAAATAAAAGCTGACGTTTTCATCTTTTTAAGATTTGCATTTTTCTTGGAATCTATAGGAGCAAACAACTTGAAACTATATAGGTAATATTGGGATGATACTATATTTTGCATTCTTTTTATTTTTTTATCATAATCTTACAAAAAAAACAAAAAAGATATTAATTGTCATGCGCGATTTCAGAAGAATGATATCACCGCACAAGCAATAATACGCTTTCGGTGTGTTGGGTTCAGCTGGTGTTTCGCTTGGCAAATCATTCACCTTGATTTAGCCGACAGCGGCGCCTTAAAAGTGCAATTTTAGAGTTGTCCACACGATACCGTTTTACAGTGCAGTTCAGTTTTACGGGTACACAGACACTTAGATTTTTTTTTCGATTTACCACTAGCACAACTTAAAGGTAAATAAATGAGCATTAGATATGATAACCTAAATATTCCACTTTTGTTAGTTGAAATACTTTATGAAGTAAATGATTGATAGTTAAAATAAAATATGTGCTGATTGAACATACAAAAAATATGACCGTATCTTCGTCCATGCATTCTATGAATACGCATGCCTTCTGGCTATAAAATACGTTGCCTAAATTCGCAAGATTTACTCTCTTTCGGAATATTCTTCTTACCGCAAGGTACTGAGAAGAGTCTAAACAGCACATGAATGATTTCGGCACGGGTCGAGACCAGCTGCAATAAATTTTTATATTACATATACGTATAGTTTTAATTCCAAGTATGATTGTGCGCATATAGTGTGTGATTATGTGAGTGAGTATATCGATTTATGTGCAAATAATACATGCACAATGTGTGTGTCTTTTATTTTAAGCTATTGTGATGTGCAAACATGAGCTACGATCTCGGTTGGTGCAATATGAGCAGGCAGTTCGACAACATCATCAAAATTACACCTTAGCTTAATTAAACCTATCAATTTAGTTAATTTTTGAGACGGTGCGAGTGTTATAATTATTTACATGCAACTATTTTATTGTTGGCATACTTATAAACCTACGTATAAAATACAGTATTTCAAAATGGGAATAAAAGTCAATGCGTATTTTAGTCCAGTTAAAGTAGCATTTTACTCTTTTTGGCTATTTAACATTTTTTTTTCTTTTTTTTTGACTAATTTGACTGGACTACTTCGCGGCGGCTCCTTTTAAAATGGGTGGCAAAAATACGCATTGATTCCCTTATATTTTCGCATTGATTAGGACGTGTCTCTCTAGTGCCAATTCTACCGTTTTGTAAAGTGCCATTCGGTGCTATATTTTGTCACTGTATCGGTTAAAATATGGCTGTACGTACAAGAGACATGGATACGATGTAAAGCTGTGGGGGACAACCGTTGTCTTCTTATTTAGTATGGTCCGCGTTTCGTTTTAAAGCACCTAAAATGAGTATTAGTGTGAATTTACATCAATACAAACGATCTTATAGCTAAACATCATACCCAGGTCTCTGGGAAATGCACTAGATAGACTTCGGTTGTGTGAGAGATGTACTTAGAATGTATTTTTATAAATCAGAAAAGGGGCCGGTTTCATCAATGTTTAAGAATCGCTGCGGGTGTTCGCGCTGCTAGACCAAGAGCTTTCAATGCGTTGCCACCTAAGAGGCCTACAAAATGTAGCGCATAGCGTTTGATTTGCTATAGATTGTGTAGCAACATTTTGTAAAATTAATGAGATAAAAATAGTGACGTTTTAAAATTAATTATTTAATCCCGTATTCGGGCTGGCTGTCTCATTATCCCGAAATTATGGGATTGAATTTTAGCATCGATATTAAATTGGTGAAAACGGCCCAAATAAGATTGTCAGCAATTGTACATCGATTTAAAGTAGACATTACTACAGTGATTCGACGATGTTCGCTGCAACATAATTGTCCTGTAACAGCGTGGCTGTGGCCAACTTGCCGACATTAGGTGGAAAACATTAAGAAAATATAGGTAGGTAAATCTAATATTTGAAAAATTCGTCTGCATAATTCTTTAGAGAAAGGTCTAAAGCACTAAATGGAAATGAATAATGGTCAATTTTTATTTTATTTATTTATTTAGGTAATATGTAATGACAAAGATAGTAGGTGAATACATTTCAGTTATAGTTTATGCCTTACAGCTCTAACTTATTATCCTATAAAGTAATTACAATACGTTTGTTATTATTTATGCTCTATAACAAGTATTAATTACCGAATAAAACAAAACAAAGTATCAAGAAAAATATCGAGCTAAATATATAAATTATATAAAAGGAAAAGATAAGATAATAAATAGGTGAGTAATCATATAATCAATGTAGACATATAGATAACATACATATATAAAATATATAATAATAAATAAATAGTACAATAGTAAAAGTATAATTTCAAAATATACCTGCTTCTTTTAATCATGCATTCACATGTATATTTTTGTCTAACAAGGACTTTTTGATGGTCAGGAATGTGTACTATTACAGTTTTTATCGATATAATAGTAAATAATTACTATTACAGTTTTTATCGAAGGCACAACACAACCTACTTATAGATTTATTGTACGAGATATTATTAGAATTCAAGACTGTTAGCTAAGATAGTCGGACTGTCTAACTGATTATAAAGGATTTTGTAGAAACGAGAGATAGATGTCTGCAACACTAATGCTAATATAATAACACTAATGCGAATGACAGATTGTAGAGGGGGAAGCGGGATTCCTTCTCAGCGTGATTCCTTCGGTTTGCACCATCGCCTATTGCTTGTGTACATCCATGTATATTATGTTACATATATTTATGATATTTCAGTTATGCAAAGTACTAGTTTAGGTTTATTATCGAGTTTGTTTATTTTTTTTAAACTACACCCGATAAAATGTTTTTAGCACATTGTGCCGCATGAAACTTTGTTGTCATTTATTTGCTGAACGTCTTTCAAAAAAATGCTTTCATTGCGAGTGAGCTGCCACTGTATGGGCCTTGTTCATAGGTCATTGAATTTGTACGAAAAAGAACTCAACCTTGCGAAAGGTTATGTTGTTATATTTTTTTAATATTTGTTAGCACCGATACCAATAGTAAGAAATCAAGTTTGCAGTTTCGAAAAACGTGTGGGAACTGATAAATGCTGAAAAGCAATGGAATGTTTGCACGTTTTTTCTTTTTCTGAAAATTTCCTAAGGTTAAATACTACAGATTTATTTTTTAGATTAAATTTGTCACAATTAAAGCCTAAACCAAGCATCATATGAGACACAGGTCTTCAACATTTCAGTGTTTGTTTTGAAATTAAATTTCAGACACAGGTCTTCAAAAAGTGAAAAATTTGACACCAAACAAAAACAAATTCTTTGGAGATTCGAGGAGCAACTTGGTGATCTGAGGGATAGCGCGTTAATACGATTGTCAAACTTTTTTAAAAGAGCTATATTTCGGAAAGTTCTCGACCCAGATTGCTCTGTTTCGGTTTAAATTGTAGCCAATTTAACCGATTTAAAGAAGATAATAAAAACTTTCTCTATAGCGCGCTTTTATAACCTTAGGAGATTTTGAGCAAAAACAGAAAACAGTGCAAAAATTTCTCTGCTTTATTAGCATTCCGGAGCTTTTACAGCAGAGCTGTGCGGAGCATTACCGTACAAGTCTTCCGAAGCTGCAAACTTGGTTCCTTACTATTGGCTTAGGTTATAATGACATATAAACTACATAACCTTTGCGAGGTCGGATGTATACTTAAATTGACTGGGTTGTTAAATGGATGGGACATGTAAATGTATTTCAGTGTGAAACTAATAAGCGGTCTTTGTTAAAAAGTTGGCAAAAGTAACTATATGAACCAATCGATGTCATTCACGGGGAAAAAGACGGCATTACATAATGTAAGACTTTGACAGAAAAAATAGTTACAAGAGTCTTTTAAATATGAAAAAAAATAATGTTGGCAAATTGGTCACAGTTGCGGCCGTCAAATCACTGTAGTGATGTTGTTTGCAAATATTTGTGATATTGTTTAGTGTAATAATTTGATGAAGTGGCGGTTGTTACCTGCTGAATATCTCCTTAAGCTCGTGCTCGGAAACGAACTGTCCGAGGTTGGCGACGAAGAGCGTGGAGCAGGGCGCGGCGCCCGGCACCGGCGGCATGGGACCCGCCGCCACGCCGGGCCCACTTTGCGCGCCGGAGGGCGAGCCCAGCGCGGGCGCGGGCAGCACGCACGCACCCACCGACAGCGGCGGCTGTCCATTCAGATGATACCCGTTTGCGAGCTGGAATGTAGCGATAGATGCATTACATTGCAGCCATACGCATCGTTGTTAATTAGGACGAGGAAGAGCGGAATCCTATAGCGGGGAATCGTACACCGAAGATAAATGAATGTAGACCACCTGCAGAAGCACAGCAAAAATCCAACTACATCAAACAGATGTTTTTTATCTCGTATAGTGTAACAGGAGACGTACACAGAAGTCGACATTACCTTCATCCGACTTTTTGGGTGAACAGTTGATAAATTCGAGGCGTTGCATAGTATTCGATTTGGTTATTCTACGGGGATAATATTGTTTGGCTATTAATTTAAGAAAAACATAATAAATTTTGACATTTATTTATATTTATAAGTAAAATCGTTATTTGCGTACTTATTACTTCGACCACCATAGTGGCCAAGTCTTGAAATCGTGCGCGAAAAATGTTAGTATGCACGATAACTCGAGTA
>JAOPUG010000376.1:5132551-5150772 GCA_027564375.1 Micropterix facetella | reverse complement strand
ATTTAATATTTTAACTTAAGGTATATTTTAAGTTTACGCAATGCTGTTTTTTTCAGTTTAACATTTCATTCATAAAGTAATTTTACGTTTCTATTTAATTATAATTTTATATACATAAAACTTCATAATTCAAGTCTTAATTTAGTTTAATAAAATGTTTAAATATATTAAGCGTACAATTTAAGTTTTTTGCGATTTGTAAATAGGTAGGAACATATATAATAAGGAGTGAAGGAAATTATAATGATAAATATTGTAATAATTTTAAATCTATACCCCTGCAGGTTTTTTTTGAATTAAAACAATAAAATTGATTGAACTGACCGTATCCATCTGTTAATAGTTTAGGATATATCCTGATGTCATTTGATTTTTAATTCGAAAATGTCTTGTCTCACCGTCAAGACGCGGTAGACAACCTAACCTGGCCAGACTATAATTAAGATTTGAAAAACTCTCTTATTTTTTCGAGTCAGAGATGCGTCAGCTACCCAATTCAGTCTGTATGTATATGATTCTTCTGAAAAATGTGCATTAGGGGATAGTCTTCGAAAGAAACGTGACTTTAATATGCTTAAAAAAAGGCAAATTACATCATCCAAGCAGCCCCTCTCCTATTACCAAAGAGGGTACAATTCCCGCCTTTTTTCTTGGATCAATTTCTTATTGATTAAATCGCATCTACATAATTCACTGTATTTCAATTCGTTTAATGGATTGCGGTTTTCCATGGAAGTCCTTGCCAGAGCGATGGCTCAATCAGGAAATGGCGGATTACATAAAATGGCCGCTTGACAAATGACTGTCATTCGCCGAGGCGAGGCGCTAATGACAGCTTTCGCGCGCGCTTTTTTTTGAGCACTTTGGTGAAATTTTAATCAATTACAAAATGATTTAAGTATAATAGCGTAACTATAGAAAGAACTAAATAAACACGACGCACGATGCAAAACCTATAGACCTCTCTTTACTTGCGACTTGCGGTGCGTATATGACGTTTCAAGAATTATCGAAGCGGGAGATGAGCATACTTTGTAAGTATAGGAATAGCCTACATATACATACTTATATATGTAGGATGACCAATCGTTTCATCATTATTAATTCTCTATTGTTGGTGAAAAAAGAGTTACCTACAAATACGATATTTTGAAATAAAGGGTGAGCTGCAAATCAGATTATATTGATATTTGAAGTTGTTTTTTTTAATATAATAGAATAAGTGTTTGAGATTTATATACGGTAAATTATTTCAGAATAAATTCCACATAATATCGTAAATATTTTTTAAATATTGAAAATCACATTTTTTAAATGAGTTGATTTGTTTTTTCGGCTTTTGTATACGCCTAAGTAATTAATGAACGAATGAAACTTTATTATTGAACATATACGGAATCAAGCAATCCAAAACCGGAATGTAACCATGAGGACCAAATCCACCATTTTTTTACTTTAACCGATATTTAACCCCCCCTTTTTTTAAAAGGAGAATTATGGCATAAGTGGGCTTAACTTCTTCTGAAAAGGCATTAAAGGGGGCGAGTAATCGTTAATATTATTATTCGAAATTCGTTATGAAAAAATCTGTACTTAAATCAAAACTCATTAAACTCATTATATACACAATCCCCTTTTCATCATCAACAATACATTACTAGAGAGTCTCATCAAAACTAATTGAAATTGTGGCATTTTCAGACTTAGCCCTATTTTCATTAATAGTAGAGAATTAATCACTTGTTCAAGGAACTCCAAATTCTTCCCCTTCCTTTAGCATACATCTTGCAAAATCTATTGTATGCTCATACGAGCGAGGATAAACTAGCCAGGTCATTTGAATCTATTAGCATAATAAACCTGGTTATAGGCATATTCGGCCTATAAAATATAGACATTTTAAAAGATAGAATTTTAATTAATAAGAATGTATACATTATATAAAATGCACACCGTGTATAACAATTAATTTATTTCATTTATTTGGTTATCTTTAGATTAGTTGTTAAAATTCGTGCATCTTTACATACGCACAAGACAGAAGCCTAAGCTAATTTATCGGTATATCGTCATTCTCACTTGCAATTATCGTAGCATATTGACCCGGTTATCGGTTATGTACTATCTGCGCGGACAACGCAATAGCGAAATCTGGTTAGTTTTTATTCATTTCATTATCGGCTATTGAAAAGATCAGGTAAGTCAAGTATACTTTTCGTCGATTTGCAATTTTTTGTTTTTGTTTTTGACAATAATAATTGTTGCTTATATGAACAATAAAGTTTACAGCAGAAAGGCTATGATATTCAATACACATTATTATAAATCGTGCAGGAGAAACAAATTAGAACCGATAGCCATTGGCTCATCGCATACCTAACTGAGCAAAAACGCCCCTATATAGGGATGCTGATATTATTATATGGATATTGCTTTTCCATATAATAATGTCAGATTAATATGGCGACTTCGATCTTAATTCGGTGCTGAATTGGCCCTTTCAGAGATCGTCCCCCGATCGCCAGAGTCGCTATATACCCAGTTGCGCCGCTCCCATCTTTTTCAGCCAACATGAGAATCTACCTCATGCTCCACTCTAGAGTTCCGCCTCAGGACTTCATAGAAACAAAGGCACGTGGCGAATATTGCCATACTAAGTGCTCTCTTTTCCCTGAAAAGCCAATTTCTTTTAGCGCAGAAAGTCTTTCTAAATTTAATTTATTCAAATATAAACTATAAAGCCGTATTCGAAGTCAATCTTTCTGATCGCTTTCTAAAGCGACCACACTGGGGACATTTTTATTAAAAGTATCTTTCTTCATTTTTCAATTAGAATCTGCTGAATAAAAACATTTGGAAATATAATATTTTAAATGATAATAGTTCTTAGGACCGTAGCGGTGCAGCCCGTCCACGTGTTCTTTTTTTTTTAAAACTTAGTATGAAATATTTTTTTATGAAACATTAAAAACATAACTTCATTCTAGTTTCGACATTACATTTATTTTAACTTTAATTAGAGAAATAAGGATTGTGATCGATTAGACGATCGCGAATACCACGATAACTTACATAGGTAAATTATATGAGTTCTAACAAAACCCACGGCCGTTTTACCGACTTAGTCGCTTAAACTCTTGGCGTATATATACTCGAACCTTACTTAAACCTAAAGTTTAAAAACTAAAACTAATCGTGGTAATCTTAAATTACATCGAAGTAACGGTATTGCATGGGGGAAGACCCGTCGTGATATGAAGACAGAACTTGAAACCTGCTCTGGCACCCTGGCCGTCTCTCCTACTGCGAATTCAGCATACATTTCAGCTCTTCTTACACACAGAACAGACTAAAGGACCCATATACCGCAAGACTTCGGAGACCTTGTATTCTTGTGTGCAACCGAGACCTGGTGCTCCAGAAACTGATCCGCACCAGGTTAGACTAACCCGTTACATAATTTAGATTATTTTATCTGACTATGCCTTTTTATGACTACGCTTTAATTTTATTAATTTTTTTAATGTTTGATTATATTCTCTTCTGACTTAATATATTTATTTTTATTGTGACATTCAATTAGATAAATTTGGAGGATTATATGTTTATATTGGGTATTTTTACATTTTAACGAGACTTTTTTGACATACCAAGTAGTTGTCATCTTTCTATGTTTATATAAAATTGGAAAATTTTAATTATTATCTACTACGTATTGTGCTTATTATTCAATTTTATGTTCGAAAACATGTTTATGTAATTAACTTGTCTTGAGTGTACTATTAAATATCTTATGAAACGAATAAATACAAATATAAATACGAGTTAGATTAGTGTTTGTAGGGCTAAACACCTGTCAGAAAATCAACCACCAAAAGTCACGCAATAAAAAAGTTTGCCTCCCTCCTTCCGTTATTGCACCCAATGCCAGAGTTATAATAATATCACACTATAGAATAGGGAGGGGTAACTTATCTCGAGGAACGTGCACAATATCCAATAAAGAGCCAAGTTTTATCACAAACGCTGGCCGCCTGCGGAGCCGCCAACTTTCGCCAGAGGAAACAGGGGATTTAATAAAGAAACTTTTGCAGCGGAATGCGAGAAAAGATTAACACGTGTTATACCTGCCTAGGTCGGCTGAATTATCTCCAGATGCTCTACTCGCTAATCTAGATGTGGGTAGTCGGTAGGGTCGCCATACATTTGGATTCTTTGCAAATAGGAATTGGTATCGGCGGAAGTGACTGTGATATCTGCGAACCAGTTTCGGTATCTATATAAAATTATGAACAATGATGTCTATTTTGCAGAGACACAGGAAGATTGACTAGTCGACATGACATGACTTCTATATGACGTGGATCCAAACTATGTAATGGGAAGATGGCTTAATGATCTATCATAGTCATTACGGAAAAACACTTGTAATGTGCTTCATATTCCTTATAATGAATTACTTTTGAGAAAACAGGTATTCTCGGTTTAATTTAGATTTATCCTTTCACTCCGGGGATATAACAACAACTTATTTCTGCGAGTATAAAATAAAATGTAAACTACAGTTAATAATGACGCAAAATCAATGTTCATGTATTTTAATTCATATTTACGATTCAACTTCTCCAATTCAGAAAAATCCATAACAAAATGTAATGAAACAGATACTAAAAACCAAAATGTTTGCCTCCAGTGCTTCACCGCCCCTCAGACCACTCCGATTGCGCCATTGCGCCAATTGCCGATTGCGCCAGACCCATTGACTTGAACGTAAATCGCAAGAATACAGTTGCTTTAGCTTTCTTCTCTTCCCCGTCCCGCTCCATCCCCAGTCAAATATATTGTTATATGTGCTACCTCACACAGTATTTATGGATCCGCTACTGCTGAGAGGGGTGTCGAATTTTAGTGTCATTCAGTTAGAAACAATGGAATCAGAATATAGAAAAAAAACAAGATTAATACGAGACGAATGGTAACCCTAGTCATAGGGAAGAGAGCGGACTGGCGCTTTGTAATTAATAATATTATGGCTGAGTATATCGGATAGCTAGGAGTAGTTTCTTATCTCAACCATGTAATACTGTCGATATGGCTTAACGTGAAATGGTGGAGTCGTTCACAAAAACTACAAAAACAGTTTTTAGTTTTTGACGTGATATCGTCTTTAAAATTAATGGCGTGCGTGGAGAGGGAATCGCGCCCAAATGAGCGACGGTTTCTGTCAAAGTATATTCACAATTCAATGAGTCGTCTAAACCTAGGCCTAGCGTCGTTATCGTTGTCTCGTTTTAAAGAGAAGGAATGAAAGTCTGAGCCAGTCCTACTCTGGACGTGGTGGACTCCCTTTCGGATTCGATATGTGTCGATCTGATTATATCTCAAAGACTAAGTAACCAATTCGAGTGAACCAAGTGTTGTTTTGAAGAGGAGTGTATGTGTTACAAATAGGATTGTCATGAAATTTTGAGTGATGATATTTTAGTAATGCCTATAGAATGCCTCCAGTGGATACCTAAAAAATCTACTTCATAGGAAATTTGGATTTTTCTATTTTTACTCTCCGATTTCAGGATTTGCTTTACTAAGGAAGGGTAAGGGGCCCAAATGAAAGCTTTCTGATTAAGCCAAATTGGTGGCGCTGCGCTGATAAGTAACTCAATTCACGCCGAGCACACGGTAGAATTATTATTTCCGGATCGGTGGAAGTTGGCTCCTTTTAAAATGGGCACGGGGAAAGTTCGATAAATGGGGGCGGTGCGACGCTCCTCGAGCACCGTTGAGTGATAAGTTTGGGAGCGCGGGAGCTGTTCATCATTTAAGCGAATTTAACGCAGGTAAACGCGTAATTTTTGCGTGCGTTTATATTGTGTGAAATTTTTATAAAAATATTATTCGTAATTGATGGATTGTGTTGTGGATGGTCGTCTCCTGGGCGAGTGGGATAAGTTACCTGGTAGCTACCAAACATTCTTCTTCTGTTCTCGGATGGAAACAGAAGAAGAATATTAGGTGTGTCAGTTCTATGTATGAATAAGTGGTTGCCCTACAAAAGGAATAAGAGTTTTGTGTGTGAAATTTTTATATCGAAAATGAGAGGCATTGATAATTACAATTTTTCCTTCTTTGTGTGCATGTTATAAAAAGGATCTCTCAATGGAAATTTTAATTTAAAACAATCGAAAACGATTACTTAAAATACCTTAAGTCCATAATTTTCAGATCATTCAGTTTTAGGAGCTTCCATCAATTACTATAAGTCTGGATGGCAGCTAAGAAGAACTACAGTTTCCAAATGAAATGCCAATAATTGAACCGAATGGCAACTCGCCGACAGAATTGTTCCACTGCTCGCTTTCTCCCACTGAATGCGGTTTAATTTTGACAAGTTAACTAGGCGGCATAGCGTGATAACGTCAAGTCTAGCGCAGGCAATCGGCCGCAGACAAGCCGAGCGAGCTCTATCGAAGACGCTGCCAGATGTTGCCTTTCAATTAATAACTACGCCAAAGACGCCTCTATCCCGGCGAGGAAACGGACGGACTCCATTACAGGCAGATGCTCCAGAATTCAACATTGGCATCGCTATGTAATTTGTAAATTGATGCAGAATGTCGTAGGTTATAGAGAGAAGCAGTTCAGGAGTATCAAAGCAACGGGTGAACCCGGCATACCAGTTTGGTATAACGATATAGATCAATTTTTCACCTGCGAGATGATTACGCAAAGAGTTTGACGAAGACGATCTACTGATCCAACTACGCCAACAAACTGTGAGAGTCCAACTCCTTACCGCGAAGCACTAGGAATTTCAAGCCCTCACGTCTTCACTCCTAGATTTGGACGGATTTATCCATTCTACCAATTTTACCATTTATCTCGTCTCGGGTTCGAAATTGCTTGCGCGCCCTCTACCTGATATCATGTACGCGGTAGTCCTTGACTTGGAAAATTGCGGATACGAGGCGTCCTTTACTCGGCATACGTCACCCGAGATTGGGCGGCCTGCCGATCGTTTCTAAGAATAAGCGACATCAGGTCAGCATTTACCCCCGCATTTTAGGAATCATACGTTCCCAGACTCCCCCGGGTATTCGCCGGAGTTGTGGGCCCGGTCTTACGTGCAAGTGCTCTGCCATTCATCCCGCAAACCGTCCAGATCTGCCCGAAGTGTTCCCCGGATACGCAATTCCACTCTTAACTCTCAGCGACCGCAGGATACAGCTGAAGGCAATGGTCACGGTGGCATTGGCGGGGTAAGTCCTTCGAGGAGGCTGCGGGTTGAACCGTGAGTTGGGCCGACATAAGAACATACAAACAGAACCGTTAGGATCCATATAGAGAAGCAGGTGGGTGAGCGTTGATTCTATTTTCTTGCTCGTGTGAGAAGGGTCGTTTTTGGATGGACATCGCAGACGATGCCACATGTATAGTGGACATGTATACATATAAACGTCACCAAGAATCGACTTAGCCGGACAAATAACTCCAAGAATCGACTTAGCCGGACAAACAACTCTAAAAATCGTCCACTCACCGAATAGGAGACGGTACGAGAAATATACTCAATATGACCAAATATGGTCACGTGTTTCACTACTGGACTTGCATCACTCACACCCTCCACTAGGCATCATCTCCTTCTATATATATCCTGACACTACGCTCGTCGAAGACAGACAGAATCAGCCCCGACGACACCGCGTGCGCAGATCGATTGTTCAGGACTATTACAGTATCCTCTTCAGCGTTATCTCATCGTATGTACTTCGAAATCGAACATCATAACAAAGTAATATTTCAACATATATCGACTTATATTCTATGCACTCGCATATGACACCACCCGTCATAGGGTCTTCGGCAGACGAACGATGCACACAGCGTATGGAAAGACGAAAAATTGGTAGTAGGAGTGTTAAAAATTAGTGTGAGTTTCCTTGACCAGTTTGGGGTGCAAATAGTATCGTTTAATGTCGCAAGGAGACCAACTTGTAATAAGTAAGATCCATGCTGCATTGTACAAAATCAGGCGATATCGACTTTTACTGACAGTAAATGCGTTCTTCGTGCGAAGTGGGCCCAGACGTGAGATAACCGGATGTCTACTAAATAATCATGTGTATTTAAGTTCAACGGTTAATTGTTGTACAATCCAAAGAACCGATCTACAGATAATCATCATATCATAATAATATTTATTAATTGCAGAATGTTCAAAACATAGGAATACATCGATTTTTACTTAGGTAACTTTTTCCAAAATACAATAATCTATTAGGGACAATCAAAAATAATAATTGATATTTAAAAATGGAAACATTGTTTACAAAATATAGGAAGTATGAAAAAAATAATATTATCAACACAAGAAACGCAGCATAGTCTAAAGTGATATTAATAATACTAATCCAAAAATATAAACAATAATCGAAGAAAATAATCAAGCCAGAAAACATACGTAAGACGGAAGTTAGAATACTACTTTTGTTCCCTTGATATCCTTGCAGTGTCGGTGATGAGAGAAACACATTTATACATTTAAGATTATTTATTGATATTCTGAGTGACTTAACAGTATGAAGAAGTGAACCGTATTAATTGCTTAATTGAAGTGAAGTTAGTAGGCGCGCAGGCTTCTTATATACTAATTTCCCGAGGGTCATATGCGACATTTCTATTGTCTAATTACATAGAATCTATAAAATTGCGTCTTTCAAGTGAGTCTTTTGCCATAAGCGTGTTTAAATGTATGTACAATTGGCTTCATTCGATTTTCTGTGAAAAGCATAATTAATAATAATTGTGCCAGGTTGATGTCATCCGTATGGCGACTCAAAGCCCGTTAATGTTTACTAGAATTTCACATTGTCATGAGAAGATATAATACGTTGTGAGGGACGCTATACATATATTGGATAGTGAAATTAGATATCCTTCACAATATCCAATAATGATAACAACAATAGTACAATATCAAATATAGGCAATAAAATATCATATTCTCTATTATATCAGTAGAAACATACGTAGTCTACGTAGTATATTTATAGGTAAGTATAGCAAAAACAATAAAAACATCATAAGTCATGATAGCATAATAGTTCAAAAGGAATTATATAACAATAGTCCATAAAATATAAATCATAATTAAATGTAATCATAAAGGGGGAAAAAATAGTGAAAAAGAAATAACAATACCTACAACTAAAAAAATCACAATAAAAATTAAACCTAGAAAGCTTTACTATCAGCTTTGAAACTAATTAATATCTTCAATGATATTTATAAAAGTTTCAAGATTAATTTAAACACCGAAAAATTAAAAAATAAACAAATTTATTTGCAATCCGGAAAAAAATAAGTCGAAATAAGGTTCATTGACAGAAAAAAGATATAGGCAGTGTCGGACACTGCCGCAGTTATTTTCGTGTAAATGTCAATCGTTTATATACTATATACACGAAATTGAAATTAAACTTCCAATTTTATCGGCAATGAAATGCATATCTATACTTGACCCAGGATAGTCAGACGCTACATGAGTTGTCCAAACGCGCGTACGTTGCCTATATTCGTGGCAGTACAGCGCGTTAGTTTTGAGTGCAGCTTTGCCTAGTTTGGAATTTTGCGCTCTATGCATTCGAGCCCATTTTTTTAATAATTCCGGTTATCCTCATATATTGCGACATGTTAATAATATAGCGAAATTTTCAAATTCACAGCCTTGTATATTTTTGAGTTTTTAATATACACACTTTGTTCCCAATATGAGTTGTAACGCATATTCCTCTTCAAAATAACACTTGGTCCACTCGGATAGAATAGTTAGTCTCTGAGATACGATCCGATTCGGCAAGTGCCAAATCCAGAAAGTCGGAAATCGTGGGTTCACTTTGCGCGTATGCAGTTCGCGACACCCGGCCGCATCGAACGCCGCAGCAATACTGGCACAAACTTTCATTCTTCTTCTTTTAAATGAGATCAACTTGGCGGCACTTTGTCTAATTTTAGTAGAGTTATTGTGTTTGAAATTACTTTGACATAGGCTGTCGCTCATTTGGGCGCGATTGCCTCCCCCACACCCGGTATCGATTATAAAGACATTTACACTTTAAAAGCTAAATGTCTGATACCGCAGGGCATATGATTACACAAAGTAACGACTTATGATAATAATCATTGGCTTTTCACTTAATCTATTAAGCAGCCGGTTCATCTCAATTGCCGCGCGGGGGGAGGGCGAGGGCAGTTGACACAAAGCTAAGCGAGCTGGCGCCGGCGCAAATCGCCTTCTAAACAGCAGTTGCCCAGATCTCCCCACAAAGTCCACCAATTATAATTCTATTTGTATGCTAATTTAACGGGAGGCCACGAGGACGGGCGGCCCATAGATATTATTAAGAAAAAGCTTAGACGGGCGTTTTCTAGCATCAGTAGCTTGAGCGCATTGTGCTAATCGTTGGGGTCAAATGATTTCATGCAACTTGCGCTTAGAGTGCAACTTGAGTGAGATAGATGGGCAAAAGGCGCCAAACGTCTGCGACAAATTCGAATACGAATTGCCGCTGCAGTAGGTAGAGACCGCGCAAGCGACTTCGAATCCGCAACTGGACTGGGGGATGGGGAAATCCATCAACATCTGGTAGTCAGGGGGTGAGATGTTCCACTCACATGCCAGTACCTTCACGCTTGAGATTGGTCTGACGGTTTATTGGCGCAGCTTACAGTGGATTGTTTTGTTAACTAAAGTCGTTGTGTTTACTCCACGGAAGAAAGGAAGACAACAGTCTATAACTTCATGGGGGGCGAGTTCGCTCGCAGTAATTGTTACATCGAGTCTGTGCCGATCGTTTGAGGGTGTAGCAGTAAACTCTGCCTGCGGCTGTATCTCGCAGTCGTAGGTAATTTCAATCTGGTGTGCGTTGAGGGAACATCTCGGGCGGCCCTTGTGCGGTTGTGCCCGCCAGACACTAGCTAAGTCTGTCCAACCGACGAATTTCCGGAGGAATCTGGAAACGTACAATTCCTAAGAAGCAGGGTTAGATGATGACCCACTGTCACATAGACTTAGACGGGTACGTGGTGGAACTGGATGATAGATTTGTCTCCTTCCAAAGTCGTTGCGATACTTTTCAGGGTGTGAAAACGTTCAGAGTGTTATAACTTCCTGAGACGGCGGGCACGCCCGTTGCAATTGACAACCGCTGCCTATGCCATCGTTAGCGTGTCAGTAATTGAAAATTGAAAGTTAAAATGTTTCTTTATAAATAAAGATAGAGGTCAGAAAAAATAAAAAATCTGGCCAAAACTGACATGGAGATAAGTGTAATGGTTGCACCATATGAGACACATAGCATGGGTATATCGTACACTAAAAATAAAATGGAATTCCCGAACATCAGTGAGAACTGAGACAAGTGGGATAGTTCGTCGATCTGGGATAGATTTGGTAGAATAATTTCACTTTGTTAAGGAGCCACAGTCTCTGGCTGCATTTTCAAGCAAAACTTTACTATTTCTTTTGGAAAAGAATACAGTTACAGAATATTCAACCAATAAGACATAATAAAATCTAAGTCTGGTTATATATTTTTTTTAATTACAATGGTTATTAATATAAATAAATAATAAATATGTTTACACGGCATTAGAAATAAGTATAATGCGTTGATTATAAGAAATAAATATGTATCAGCATGTGTTCAAACTATGATTGAATATCTGAGGGCGCTTTTGTATGGGCGTATTATATGTATTTAGACTTTTATGCATGTGTAAGTATAAAGGATGTTTGGATGATGGTGTATGTGAGAGAGTATATTTAATAGTTGTATTCGCTAATAAATGTTGCCATTTTGATTTTTATTGCTCTTCAAAGCTCTTCATCAGATTTCAAGAGCAATATATCAACTTCGCCAAAGAGCTCGGGCTGTGTAAAAATGTGTTTTAGCCATAATTTCTATTACCTCTATGTGCATGAAGAAGGTTATGTGACCTGTTTTATTTTACGGTTACACGGTATTCTACTTGATTTACCAGGCAATGGACTTTTCACGTTTATTTGGACAATATTATAAGAATTTAATATCAGCAAATAAACTTTTGTCTTCCACAACTCCACGTTATAAAATTGTAGCCTCTGTTAATAGGTTAGGTTGTCAAAATAGGTTTTGACAATCTAAGTATCTGAAAAGCGGCGTTAGATTCTCTCGATCGTATTCTTATGCATACCGTTTCGAGGTGACTAGATGACGGATGCACACGCGAAATATATGTACGTTTTTGAAAGCGTGAACCACTATAAATAGTTTTTTTTTTTTGATGACCGTATCGTTGTGTATGTGAGGTCATGTTATTCTATGCAAGACACAACATCTCTTCATCTGTCGTATAGCTCGGGTACCAGCGGCAGCGAGTTCAATCTTAGGCCAAACTTATAAGAATCTTTTCTTAAGGTCACCAAACAATCCCCATGGCAGATAGTTCCATGTGGAACAAGCGTCACAGAAGTTTATCGTCGTTATTTGTACAAAAACCATATGAAAGGATAATACACAAAACCTTAATTCTGAAACCCGATCTATCCGACTGATGAACAGAGATGGTATCTTTGATGGAAAAGTAAAGCTTCTCAGATGCTGGGACTCAAAAAGTCACTGAGAAGCAAAAAGTCTATTCCTACTGTGATTTATGTGTCTTTTCAATAAATAGAAAATATCATAGAATTCTTGATAAGGCTGGGAGGTTGGCTTAAAGGAGGATGGAGGTGAAACATTTCAACAAGCTTTGAGCAGACACATAGTCGAAAGGAGGTAGCAATGAAAAAAGAAAGAAAAACTGAAACTTTTCAGCGAGACTTTGAATAAGCGGATTGTGAAAGAAGTTGTAAATGCTTAGATGTGTTTTAAAAATGTTTTAAAAAAAAGTGTCATGGGCACCTTTGGACCGGAAGCGAAAAAGAGCGGGCTTTTTGACTGAAAATATTTGTTTTTATTTTAAGTGTATGACCTTTGTAATCTTTATGTAACACGTATAGGGTGTTTTCAGTGGTGTACAATTTAGACTCTTACAACTATAAGTTGAAATTTAGGCAATTAATTTGATATTTTTCTATTTTTTTTCCAAACCAGCTTTGAATATTTTGATGATGTAATAATAATTTAAAGTTATATTCTTTTGTCGATTTAGTTAGTTTAAAGGCTGGTCATTGTTAAGGGGGTTATAGTTTTATCACTGACTACGTAAGTCCAATTATTAAGTTATGGTTAGATACCGCTTATTAAAAGGATAACTTTGGATTTAAGATCATTACTCGAGCGAACCCGTTATCCGAGGCGTTTCAACGAACTTTATCACTATATCGCCCCGAGATGAGCGTAAGGAATTTAGACATTACATATCCACAATCCAGCGTTGCCTCAGCCCGCGATAGTGCAACTCCTCACCACGAGATACTGGGTATTTTCAAACCTAGTGGGGTACTCTCGTGCCCTCGCTCCCCAAATTTAGACTGATTTCTCCATCCACCAATTTGGTTCCAGGCTCGAAGTCGCTTTCGCAGCCTATACCTGACGTGATAACGCGGCATTCCGTCACTTTGAAATATCGCAGACCTTTACTCCTTTACTCGGCGAATATCATCCGAGATCGGGTGGCCATCGGGTCGTTTCTAAGGGTAAGCGACGTCAGGCCGACGAAGCATTACACTACTAGACTCCTCCGACAATTCGTCAGTTGAGCAAGGCCGGTAAACCGACAAATACATCAACCGGCCAGGGTGGCGCAATGTGTTACCCCAGGTCCGACCGCAAACGGCTTTCACCGAATTAGTCCCTCTTTGGGGAGGCTGTCGGATGGGGGCTGAGCCGTGAGTCGGGCCGATCAGGTGTACACGATATTCATATGGCCCGAGCTGCACATGCCCTATTAGGCCCCATGTATTAAAAAGATAGATAGATAGTCACCCAGATACTTAACAAACAAGGACTAAAAATCTAGGAATACCATCTATATATGCAGGATGTACTTCTTTGTTGGCAGACAAAAACTACTGAAGTTATCACGCGTTAGATTTTTTCCTACCAAAACAAATGTTAACGTAGACTCTTTTGTAGTCACTGATATTTTCTTTAGAAATGTAAATTATGCTATCGTATATTCGATTTGCGAATATTAATAAAATATCGACCTTCATCAAAAATCTACATTGGCTTCGAATTAGTGGCCGTAGAAAGATGCAATAAATCCTCTATTACATTTTTTTTATCCTTTTTTTCTTTCTATCCCTCTCTAGCCTGGCCTGGCCATGGCTTTCCAATATTTTCACTTTAGGATATTACTCTCTTTATATATTTACATCTGTCATCCTCTAAAGCAATTCCCGTCTATGGAATTTGGTTCATCGCTTTTCACTCTATAATTGTCCTTGAAACTATATTTTCACTTCGACAAAGTGTGCAATATGCCCATTATCTATTCTTATGTCTCTTGTTTTTTGGCCCGTCCGTAGGACGGACATATAGTCTGACGCATGCTGTGTATTTGTCGGTCCGTTGGAGGACTTCTCGTCGTCCGATCTTAACCAAATTTGATATGCAGCCTCCCTTAGTAACTCCAAGCACCACGCGGTCGCAGCAAATTCAATCCGAGTCGCGCAGGTGCAGCCTGGTTGGCCTGGAGAAGGATCTGACCAATAGGTAGAGCAAGCATATTTGACAATAATAGTACCACAAAAGTGGTCACTAGTTTTCTTTGGCGGCTCTTTCCAGTGGAATCTTACAGTAGAATTCGCCGGAGAAAAAATGGAAAAAAATTGTAGGTACTATTGTTATTTTTTGACGTTCAGTATGTGTACCTTCGTAATGTATTTACGCTGAATAAACTGATCTGAATCTGAATCTGAGTCTGATCAGGTGAAGAGAAACTGTTATAAACCTGAAGTTTTCCAATTGTCTCTGTCATAATCTCATCAAGATGTTTAAAATCGATTGCAATATTTGATACACACAAGATTAAAAAGCAGAAAATAATTATTGAAATAAAAAATATTTTTATAATTTACCACGTTTTTAAAACTGACTAAAAAGTATAAAATAATTTCTCCTAGCTATATACAGACAACAAAAACGTAGGGCGCATGCAATAGAAAATTAATTGATGTATGAATAATTCACAGTTCATACTTAATTCCCTAACAATTGAGTCCCACGTTTTCATCAATCGCAATTCATCGCAAATTTATGGAAGCTCTTAAAATCCTGCATGCGGGTTTTGAAAGAGCGATAAGTTTCCGCATCAGAATGTGTTGAATGACTCCGCCACCTGCCACTTAGTTCAAGTTCAATAAAGTGTGTGTTCTTGAATACAGGAAACCCAAGGATCAACGATATTAAGGGTTGAGATTTGAGGCTAATCAAGCAGTTGGAGTTTGTTCAAATATATTTTAGCCATATGCAAATCGTCCAAGACAACAAGATCAGGGTTATGATTTCCCAAATATGTGCCTACTTAAATTTGAATTGTGATTGACAAATTGCTATTTGCTAGTAACTTAGATGTGAACTGGAAACTATTCATGCATCACTTAATTATTTATTGCATGCGCCCCACGTTTTTCGTTGTCGTTATGGGGCTAGGAGAAATGATTTTTAGTCCGTTTTACAAACGTGGTAAATTCAAAAATATTTTTTATTTAAATAATAATTTTTATATCTGTGCAGTAAAGTGTTAACTTACACTTGCTACATTCTGGGCGCTCGACACGTGGATATTATACATAATTTACCGCCTTTTTTGTCGGAGTGGGATCAAGCCGATCTGTCTGCCGGATCGGTTAAAAATAAAGCTACCGTTATCAAGACTGAAGGTGCCCATTGGCAAACAGTAGACCAACCTGCTAAACCCAGTGACGGGTTTTGGCATGTGTCTAATCTGCCTCACCGATAGCAAACAAAAAATTAGCGAGGCTGGACACGATTTCTGACATCTCCGTTCACGCCGATGGCGAGCGACGGCAAGCGGTCCCGCCCGGCCATATTTGGTGTTGTGATATGACATGTCGGGACGTGTGCCTCTTCGCATTTCGACCACGTCCAACCGCACCTGGCCGCGCGTCTCCAGAAAAAGAACTACGACGATCAAAGAGACGAGAGATTTATTCGACGCCCTTCAGAAGAGTGGCTGGTGCAGCCACTCTTGTTATTCACTGTTATTCTTGTGTTGAGGAAGGCCATGCATTTACTTTATTACTGGGAAATCGTATTCACTTTTGCGACTTGAATATTAATTCAAGTCGACTTGGGTGTGATGTCCATTCCAGCAGAGTTCAAGATTTCTAATTGCATATCATGATTGAAGTACACTAGCTTGAATTTATCTATCCGCAAAATAAAGTATGAAACGAATCGATCCAAGGAATTGGAGCTCCTCACGATAATCAAACGACAAAGCTGGAATAATTTAGCTGCATTTTAAGAGACAGAAATATCCACCTTCTTTAATCTTACGAGTCTGGTGAAATAGCAGGTGGTGAAATAGTAGACCGAGGAAGGTCACAAAGAGGCAGAATTTCTTCGCTAAAGATTTGTGAAATAATTTGATGGCAACATTAAGAGGATAACGGTGATACCAAATTCCGAGTAGTATTAGTGTTTTCATTAAATATCTGATTAACAATACCAGCTAGTAAGTAAACTGATTTATCCGTAAGATGTATCTATAAAGGTCGACACGTATTGATCCAAAGAATTGGAGTCCCTCGCTACAATGAAACGATGAAGCTCGAATACTTTAAGAAATAGTATATACCACCTTCATAAAAGTGGTCTATCGAAATATCAGTAGGTGATATACAGGCATAGGAAGAGGCATCATTTCTTGGCTGAACATTTTATGGTATTGTGAAATCGAAGACTGTCGCAGTTGTTTGACATTATAAATAGGATTAACCTATTTTACTGCGTGTCCAGGGTAGACTGTCTATTCTGGACAACGGCAGTTTAAACATTGCCGAAATGTCGGGTGCTACAAACTTCCTGCAGTAAATTCTTTTAATCTCATTTATAATCTGTGATAATGGTTTGATACCAACCTGAGAACATAATGAAAATATATAACTCCAGGTAGTATTAGAAGTTGCATTAAAGGTGTGATTAACAATACAAGCTGGTGAGGTAGCTGATCCCATATATTGATAAATTTCAAGACGAATTGATACAAAAAATTGGAGTTACTCCCGACTATAAAAATGACGAAACTTTAATACTTTAAGCGACAATAAGATCACCTTCTTAAAACTTAAGAGTCTAGTAAAATACCAGGATATAAAATACTAGGCCGAAGAGGCATAGGAAGAAGCAAAATTTTTTACTGAAGAATTTATGGCAATGGTTTAATGCCAATCTGAGACCATAATGATGATAGCCAACCCTGGCTAGTAGTAGCGTTTGCATTAAAGGTCTGATTAACAACGCAAGCTAGTAAGTTAGCTAATCTGTCCGCAATTATATTAATAAAGTTCAAGACGAATTGATCTAAAGAATTGGAATAGGCACCTCGGGAAAATCAAACGACGAATCTCGACAACTGTAACAGATAATAAATACCACCTTTCAAGTTAAATATCCGGAGATAAAATACTAGGCCGAAGAGGCATAGGAAGAGGTTATTTTTTTTGCTGAAGAATTTGTGATAATAGTTTAATGCCAACCTAAGAAGATACCCAACAACCTCAGGTACCAGTAGCGCTTGAGTTATATATAACTAATGAATAATACCAGATGAGGGGCAATCAAACGACGAATCTCGACTACTGTAACAGATAACAAATACCACCTTTCAAGTGAAGTATCGGGAGATAAAATACTAGGTCGAAGAGGCATAGGAAGAGGTTATTTTTTTTTGTTGAAGAATTTGTGATAATGGTTTAATGCCAACCTAAGAAGATACCCAACCTCAGGTACCAGTAGCGTTTGAGTTATAAATAACTAATTAATAATAACAGATATTAAGTCAGCTTGTGTAAAAATTATCCTTTAGCATGCCAAGTCTAACATTTCATTCCAAAAACCTTTTTAAATGGGCGAACTAGCGCATATGCACAATAGACGAATACATTGCTACAAAGATTTACCGTTCAAAGCGACATTGGCCCGTATTCCGTTTCTCACTGGTACCTAACTTTGGGTCTAAAAACTCGCTAAAACGCAGCTTAATTTTCA
>JAOPUG010000376.1:4951928-4964248 GCA_027564375.1 Micropterix facetella | reverse complement strand
TATAGATAATTAAGGAATTTTTATTACAATTATTGTTAAAAGGTATCTGAGAATGTTTAAAATATGAAAATAATAATTTTAAAATTGTCTACCTTAGAACAGGCGGCAGCCTAGTTAGGTTTGACTAACGTAAATTTTAATTATTGTATATTTTAAATAAATAAAGTAATTATTATTATTATTATTAAACTTTATGTAGGAGAAGGAATATTTGACATTGCGTGGCGCCCTCACATCTCTTATAGACTAAACCTGTGTCTGTTCGGACAAATACGTGAGTTGTATGCTGTAAGTCTGGGTACATAAAGATAATCTTGCTTTCGGTTTGGCATTTATAAACTGCAGCGATCTTAGATATTTTACGGGTTCTTAATGCGGTTTTTGCGATCTTGGCCTGCAACCTGCATTCTATCATCTCATTTGACTCGGAGTGACAAGCGGTTATTCGATTCGAAATTTCGGCCTTGGTCCGGTGTGCTAAATCGAACTATACAGTTTGCGTTGCGAACTATGATTTTAGCGACGGCTCTTATACCAAATGTTGGAATTTCCTCGAGCCATGAGGTCGTTCGATCGAGCATTGTAACAATATATTTGCACCCTATTGACAAAGAGAGCGAGCCCGCCCTAACGAGTGTATATGTTCGAATCCGTCGGATGATGTGCAAGTGCTTCCATCTTATAACTCTCTGTATTATTGCGTGCAATTTTTCATATCGTCTTACAATATACTGCAAAAGAAATAAGATTTGCCTTAATGCTTCCAAACGTAGCGTTGTAAATTTCACCCGAAACGTTCATGTAAAATGTAAAGCGAAATTCAAATTAGAGGAAGTTTCAAATTTAAATGTTTATTTAGGAAGGCATGATGATTCATTTGGATTCGAGTACTTATACCTCGAAGAAGGCTGTAAATCTGCTCAATAGACAAGAGCGTTGGAATGTCTGCGTGAGACGTCCGGTGAGAGCGTAATTGTTTGCGTGTTGCGTGTATAGGACGAATTACGAGTGGCTCAAGTCAGGCAAAGATCAGCATACCTCGATTTGCGATTTATTTTTAATTAAGTGAATAATACTATTTCAAGTTGGAATATATAAATAACTACGGGAGCTGTAAATATAATATGAACTATGTTAATGTAAGGGGAGGTGAGATCTCTTGTCTGTCCGACTAGGCAAAGTTTTAATCTTAAGGGGGGTTGGTGCGCTGGGATGGAAGGAGGGAGTACGGTGTGGGGGCGGCATAGAGCGGAGAGCGCGCGCGTCAGCTCTCAGACCCAAAAATTTACAGCGGTCAAGACAGGCGGGTCGACAGGGGGTCTCATTCGGTTAAAGAAAATAAAATTACTCACAACACAAACAGCTTATACAGTCTTATCGATTCAGTCTCGGCCATACAGTCTTATCGATTGAGACATTTTCGTCTTAAATAATCAACTACAAATATATGTGTCATTAAAAGTGAGCCTTTACTCAAAACGTCACTTCTAATCGATCTTGGACTTTACTTTGATACTATAGATACATTTGATAGAACCATATAGACTGTATAGTGCTAAAGATCAAAAAAATGTTAGGCTTCCTGTTCAGGATTTCTAAGCCGTTTAATGACGTCCTAATTTTTAAAGCTGTGTATTATGCGGTTGTCGGAAGTGTATTTGAATTTGACAATTGCAATTCGTCATCTATGTACTGTGTGTGCACACTCCATATGCATTAAGAAAATCGAGGGCGCCCAAAAACGGGTTTTGTGCTGTCTGGACAGGAGGCAGGAAAAGCGCATTGAGACTAACGAGGGTCGAGCGGATGTATACAAGGTAGAGCCACTTTTTAATAGACAGATCTTGGCCGACATGTCCTTCCTGTATGATATTCTGCACGATATAGAAGAGTGTATATCGTCAACGTAACGAATACCCTTTGAGTGTCTTCTAGAATCACGTGAGATCCACGTACATATTACTTACCTAGGTGCAATACTAAACAGCCATCACGATACGTCTGTAGACACGTAAAACAGGAGATTTAAGGATATCGACTTGTTTTCTTCAGAGAAGAAAACCTTTCTCTGCTCGGTCTGGAAAAAATAGGGTATATCACTTAGTGTATATGGTTATTATATATGCAATATAATTAAATTCAACTCTCCTGTCCACCATTTACCTCTCCCATTTTCCTATAGGTTGGTTTAAAATGTTATTAAATATCCTTATTTTTGTTATTTATAGTTTATTATTCTTATTATAGTTACAAAACTGTGCATTATTATAATTAATTAAAAAATATATATCTTGTGCAAAATTATGGTCTGAGATTTAAAACGGTCTCTCCGAAGTCGCCGATATTGGTTTCAAGTATACGTAAGGAGTATCCATTCTCGCAGGTCGGAGATACAGGCAGAGCGGTCTCGCCGGTACATTTCCATTAATCAAGCTAAAAGCACGGGGGATATGAGTCCAAGTTTTCCACGCGGAAGGTTGCGAGCAAAAATGCATACGCGAACCCGTGATTTCTGGACCGTGGAGAGGGGAGGGAGAAAGAGGGTGGAAGGTAGGTGACGAGGGAGGGGTAGGGAGTTAAGGGGCTATATCAAAAGTGCTCGCTTTCACTGTCTTAGCACAGAGGGCGAGAGCGCCAATGCAACTTTCCGAGGCGCTACGCCCGACCCAGTGTCACAGCTGTTTATTAGGGCCGTCGGAAAGAAATGAACAGTCCTTCATCGTCGTTATTGGGTATGCACAATAACAGCAGCTAAAACCCATCTTCGAAAGTGGCATCTGGCTTTTCAATATCAGAGCTGAGCAGCTACATACTCAGCGCATAACTAAATATCAAACAATCAAACACCGATGGAATCAGAACCTAGCGCGATTCTCCAATGCAGGAGTCAGATTGGATATCGGACGACGAAATGAAACATCAAAACAGGCATATTTATTGTGCATATCAATAAACGTACAAAAGATCGCATGAAAACAGAAACCGACGTATTATATCGAAAAAGCAAAGATTTCGACGGTACCACATGGGAAACAAACACTAACAGAAACATGGCAATCAGGGCGAGTCTGGAGATTTGGTAGCAAATGCTGCAGCGCGGAAAGTATGTGGACGACGACAGCACATCAGATTGAGAAACCAGCTCCAGATTCCACTTTGCAGTGCGAACAACAGACCAGATCTGTGGCCGATGGGGCCAGTGTACACGAGCGACTGCCAGGCAAGCCTCAACGGCGACGGACGAGCGAACCGGACAATGAAAAGTGGTGAACAGTGTGCGAGAGGGACGGTGCGCTACGGCACGAGCAAGACCCATCGATGGATCAGCGCCAAGCGCCGACTTACCAAACTGTACAAACATATCCCGCAATAAAGTATTCCGATATACAAACCTATATCGCAGATTTTAATTCGACGAACGCCTTTATCCACACAGGATATCGCCGACGGAAGACCAAGAAACCAGGCATAAAAGTAAGTAAGAAGATCTTACGAAGGGAGACCTTTTATTTCAATTAATATCGCGATTTCACTCAGCAGAAGGCCACTGGAGAAATATCACCGCAAAATAAAATTCTGATGAAATGCGATCCAGATGAAATGTGAGCGATATTTGAAAAAGCAACTTCGCGAGAACTACTGTGTCGACTGAGCTCTCTCCCATCCACCCAGCATTTTATATTAAATTTCATAATAAAATGTCATCCGCCGTCTTTGCGGGGCGAAGTTTAATGCTCCTACCATAAATTCGGCCCCGGATGCGGTACGGGGGACGAGCTAGCAACCGACGAAACTTGCGCTCTCAAGATGTTATAAAATATAAACAGATACACGTAATATCTAAGCTATGCGGGCATTGCAAATAGGCCATAAAGCTATGAACGCAGGGTAGCAATAGAGTTTGGTACTCATAGACGAACATATTACAAAACATGTGTAAACAAATGGACAGCAATAGGATAAAGCAAATGAAATTTTATTATATACATATTCTACAAAACCAGGTGTACCGTTCTTTATAATTGTACTGTGCTGTCATATTATGAACTTCTATTTACGTACAATAGTTATAAAAGTTATGTGACAATGAAGTTTATCGTGATTGTGATTGTGATCATGCAGACCATATGTAAATTATGATGGGTTTACTTCGCGTATGTATGCAGTAGTTTGGAATTCGACGGAATTATCTGGTCATCACATTATAAAATCCATGTTTAAAAGGATTGAGGGTATTCAGATGCGTTTTTTTACCGGTAACTCAACTATCAAGACCGGCTAGGTCTCATCACGTATGAGGAGCTTGCAGCTTACTATGGTATTGGTGTCAAAGATACGTGTGAAACCGCGACCTCAGGATGTTTCAACAAACATTATCGTTTTGTCACCCTTGGATGAACGTAGAGACTTGAGGCGAAGGACAATCTACGTATCAAGCATCATTGGCGATGCTAGCCCGTGAGAGTCCGACTCCTTACCGTGAGGCACTGACAATTTTTAAGCTTAGTGAGGCCCTCGCGCCCTCACTCTCAAATTTAAATTTAGTCAGATTTCTCCGTCTACTATCGTATTATACGTGGCATTCCGTCACTCGGAAATATCGCGGATCTGAGGCCTCCTTTACTCGGCTTATATCACCCGAGATCAGGTGGACAACAGATCGTTTCTAAGGATAGGTGACGACAGTTCGCCGTTGCCTCCGCGTCTTAGGTCGCATTACGCTTCTAGACTCCTCCGTATATTCGTCAGTTGAGCAAGGCTGGTAAACCGTCCAATACATCAACGTCCAGGGCCGCCCGAGGGGTTCCCCTAGATTAGAAGCTTAGCTGGTTAATCGGGCTAATCCCTCTTTGAGCTGACTCGAGCTGCACGACCCTATTAGGCCCCTAAAGAATGGCCTCTGTAGCTTACTACAGAATGGAGTCCCTTGTCAACAGCCGTATTATCACTTACATGGACTTTTTAAAATACACTATTGATAGCAAGACGATTATAGGAGGCTAATAGAAAGAATCACCTCAGTGTCGCCTTCCTATACCAAGATACTTTGACGTTTTAATTACAACGATGCAATGAATTTGGTATTGGTTCGATTTCCGCTCATTTATAACGCCACACCTAATAATGTTTATATATTCCACTTTGAAAAATCTGAA
Source organism: Micropterix facetella (assembly GCA_027564375.1). Taxonomy (NCBI): domain Eukaryota; kingdom Metazoa; phylum Arthropoda; class Insecta; order Lepidoptera; family Micropterigidae; genus Micropterix; species Micropterix facetella. The sequence goes on along the minus strand of JAOPUG010000376.1, from coordinate 4,959,092 downwards.
TTTTTAACGGCCTTACGCAAGACACCCTCTGAGGCTATGCCATAGGACCATAGTATTAGTATTTTTTTATATAAAAGCTACATGCACTGTCGCACTAATAAGCACATGATACACCCACATCCCAAATTCAAGCTCATATAAAATCTCACATGTCAGCATTCCTCTCCTTGATTCCATCCCTATCATTCCCTGTCAAAATAGCTATAACATTTTATACCCGACAATTTGTTATCCTTGCATAAATATTGTTGTTACTCAATTGGCTTTTATTTCCTCAGTTCATAAATAAATCAATCAAGAAAAATAAATAAATAAATAAAACAATTTCACTAGCGTTTGATACAAACTATTTATTGACGAGTTGGGCTGAAGGCCCGCCACAGATAGTAGAAAATACACAGGGAAAAGCATCACCGATCCCCGAGTTTAGATTTACACCCCTCGGCGAAGCATTCCAATTGAATCGCGGTATTTTTAACCTGTTTTCCCGTCGCGTTTATGTCGCGCCGACTTTTCATCTCTCGCAGGACTCTGCGTCAGTACGAAAGACGCCTCTTTTCTCATGTAAATTTATGAAATTCCCACCGTCTTTGGCTGCTTCTGCCCCATGTCTGGAGAGGCTGTACTCGTATTTCGCGTTCGCGTCGCCGCGCACAGTCTAAGTGCCGACTGCGAGTCGGCAAATACGGAGAATCCGTTTAGACTGGGCGATGTGAACTGGATTTTGAGGATACCTAAAATTTTTCATATTATAAGCGAATCCTACACAGTGAATTAGTGTATGTTCTACTTTCACAAATAAATAAATACCTACTGGAAAGTATTCAATAAAATATAAAATATCAATCTTAATCATACAAATTTATTTTGCCACTTTTAATAGACTGTATTTGATATACGCCACGTAGGCTACATGACGGCATTTCAAATTTTTCTAAGACAGATCTCAGACCGTCCTGATGCTCTCTTATGCCAAACTTGCTGCTGCTGTCGTTAAACTTCGCCTTCCGCTGCTGAATGTGTCCTGTTGTCTCTCTCTTTCGCAGAGCACCATTTCGCTCTGACTTTGCCCTGGTGATAACTCTTGTCTGGCCATCCGTGTCAGCATTCCGGCGTCTTGTAGTCAAGACGTTCTACGGTTTTCCCATGAGTGTGAATGGAGATTTCTATTAAGCTGCGTATATACGTTTTTGCTTTGTATGTAAAACCGTTCTTGCCTTAATTTATTTATTAGTTTGTTGCTGAAATACATTGCAACAGTTCAAAGATGAAAAATTGCTAGCTTTTAAACATTAAACATGAATTCGTATTATGAATTCAAATTAATCCATCCCTACTATCAACCGTTTAGAGACGCTTGCGTGAACCTTCATTTTCATTACATAATGCGCTTTCAGGAGTAAGAAAGGAATTAAATTTTTCGCCGCCCCCATTTGCATACTATTTTTGTTTGCCGCCGCGCAGGTCGTAGTGCGGAGAGATTTTTCAGACTCAGTAATTGGAACGTAGCTAGACCGGCTAAAGCGAGCAGCACTCGGAGAAGATGCAATGGTTAGATATAAATATTGAAATTGAAATTATTCAATTTTATTCGTCCGCGACTTTACGGAAAGACCACTGGGGGAATCCGCTAGCTATTGAATGTACTCACTGCAGTTATTACCTAGAAGTTATAGAGCATGTAGGCTTGAACGACGAAATATTGAACATTTATTATAACGGGCTTATATATAGCTCACTATAGGGTCGTAGTTATTAACTTTATGGCAGCGTGGACCACTTGGCAAGAATTTTTACGTCACTTTCCTCGCAGCCTTAATGTCTTTGCTGAATAGATAAAATTATATACAATAAAAGTAGCATTTTCTTATGTGCGAAATATTTGTTAAAATTAAATAGAAACCGAATATTAGATTACAATCGAAACAGAAATTATACAATCATCATCTCTCTGCTTCTATTTTCATCTCGGGTTGAGCTATCTTGAATGTAGATCCAAGTGATACCGCTAAAACTAGGAACAACCAATGTCGCTTATCATATTTTTCATTTAGTGGCTGGATTCTGTTACGTTTTGACAGAAAAATATATTTGCGACTGGTTCTACGATTAAACAAAGCTATAGTTAATTTTATCTACTAAGAATCAGTCCCGAAATGGTAGATAGGAAAATAATACTTCCATTAGATATTTGAGTTATATCTATGCCGCAAAAGACCGTTTCAGGTTTGGATAGCGCGGCTTTAGCACAGCTTCCCTTTTTATCTTTATCTAATCTTCTCAGTGGAACTTTAGAGTCACGACACCTAGACGTCAACTTCTCGAAGTACAGGCACGTAGTATCGCATTAACGCAATACCGTAAGGATTTGCAGGAATCCGATTTGGTCGTGTACCACGTGCAAAGTATATACTTTGCAGTCGTGTTCAACATAATAGGTAGGGAAGGCAAGGGGCGTGGTTTTACTTGTCACAGTGACGCTGCGTTTGTGTCGTGAGAAGAGTTGTTCAACTATAACTTAGGAGGGAGTATTTTTTTTAGGTTCAGGAGCCTTACAAGAAATGCCTAAATATTCTGTTTCAGGCAAAAATTTGTCTAAATTCCTTGTTTTTTTTTGTTTATGTATCATATTAGGCCTACAAAGTATTGAAAGCATGCACGGTTTTCGAGATACGAGGACCACGCTGAAAGTTTCCGGAATTAATAGGAAAAAATTAAATGAATCCTCAAAAACCAATTTATTGTTTCTCAAAATATTCTCCGTGAGCGTTACTACACTTTTTCATACGTATAAACCAATTTTCATAACATTTATTCCACTCGTCCGTGGTGACCTCGAAAACATTTTTTTTCACATTCTTCTACAGTATCTTCTGACGCTTAAAATGGTTGACCGCGTAATTGGTTATTAATTTTTAGGAACAAGAATAAGTCACAAGGTCGGGACTGTATGGAGGATTGCTCAAGAGTTCTACGTTTTCAAAATTTTGTTTGTCTGTCTGGCTGGTAGTATCATGGTGCAAGAGATGGAGCATTTACGGTTGCTTTTGCGGATTTATGTCAATAAATTCCGGAAAGCAAATAGTCGTATCTATTAGTATCCAGGGTACTACGATTCTCCAAAGTAACAGTAGCCACGTGTCCAATTTTCCTAAAAAAAGAAACTATCATCCATTTTGCGGCAATTTGCACGCGCGCCACTTTTATTCTTCATAAAAAGTTTACGCCCCATAGTTAACATTGGTAATTATGGCATTGCACCAAGTGACGCGTCCCGTTTTTTGAGCTTCAGTCAAATTTTGGTGGAATAAACCATGAGCACAGCTTTTTCACAGCCAAATTTTTGTGTAGTATTGATTGTACCTAACTCATGCCTATGATTAAAGATTCCCGAATCTCAGGGTAGGTCACAAGCTTGTCATTTTGTTGTTGACTGACAGAGGTGGCCAAGCAAACTTTATAAAATTATACACTTAGATTGACACAACCGCGTTTGAATTCTGCAAACCAGCTATAAATTTTCATCTTGATTGATGCTTCATCGCCAAAAGCAGTTTGAAGCCGAGCTATCAAGTGACATATTAAATCGTAGAAAATGGTACAGCGAAAATTTTCACATGAGTTAAATCCATCGTAATGCAGACACGTGATTTTTAAAATGACGTTACAATAAGAAAAGAAGTGTTAATTAGATGAAACAAACTTTATTCTACAGCCAAAGAGTATAATTTTCAAATGTTGTAATTATTACTATTTTTAATATGTAAGTGGCCAGTTCCGTAACCTTTAAGTGTTATCGACGAATCGGCAATTTTCATATATCTTAAAATTTGCATCTAGGGGACCGAGGTGATCTCCAGACCGCAGCTTTATCAGACATGATCGCTAGAGGTTGAATCTTCCTCATTTTACATTAATTCAAAGCGCACGTTTTATTCAATATTTTCGCCGTCAATAATATCATATTTATGGCGAGGTGCCTCGTTTCATCTCCGTCAGTGCAGGAAACAGGTGCGAATCAAAATTGAGCCAAGCGGTGTCCAACTTCGTCGATTACTTCTCGTACGCCCGCATTGAATAAGTAAATCTGTCGGAAATGTTGGAATAGGGTCGTGACGCGTTGTCACTCTACCCACCAATTAGACACAAGTCACGCAACGCTTCGGCCTTTCGGGCCAGCCGCCCGCCGAATGGATTGAAATTCTTGGCGTTTCCTTTCAGCCCGCAAAACTCTGCATAAAACATAACGGCGCCGCTGTACTGTGGGCGGGTCTCATCGTGCCGATCCAAAATTTATATTATTAATATGAAGAGTTTCGTACTGAACTCTTCGCTTAATATTTGAATGGATATCACTGATCGAACTCTCCATTTCTTATGATAGTGATGGCTGAAATTATTTTATTATTTACCTTAGTACGAAATACCATAATTCAATGATTTTGAGCACTAAAAAATAAGTATCGTTTAGGAGTATCCTAAAGGAAGCAAAGATTAGCACGGAACTGTAAGTACAGGGGCGATCACAATAGATCAGTAATGGTCGCAGTGATACTGGGCTCTGCAGCCTCAGAAACAACCCTATCTTATAAAAAAATAAAAAAAATATAAAAATCGTTTAGGAGTTAAATGTGTCCCTATTAATATGGCTACCTAATTTAGTATTTTACAGTTACAAAAGTCCAAATGTCGTACGATGGCCATTTTCTATCAACGAAATAGATTTAACTCGTCACAGCGCAGACTTCTTTTTACAGTTATTGATGTTCTTCACAGTTGAACTTTCCCCGAAAGATAGTTTAACTAGCAGTAAAAATGAAATCTAAGAGTGGGACAGAATGTTTAAAAACCGAACGCACGACTGTTTTTCACCCACTTAACAATTAACTTCCCAATATTCAGCTCCCTTTTAGATATGTTGATGCGATCAAACATAACCTTCTCAGACAGACGCTCTGACGAAGAGTCAGACCGTATCGAAATACGTCCAATGGTTTTTGAGTTTATCGCGATCAAACAATTGTGATTATCAACTGCTACGGGCGAACCCCGGCAACCCCGGAGCGTTTCAACGATTTTGTGGTTATATCACCCAGAGATAAAACACAGAGATTTGAGGACGATGACATTCTGACGAAGACAATGTCGCAGATCCGAGGCGCCCTTTACTCGGCTTGCCACCCGAGGTCGGGTGGTCAACGTATCGTTTCTAAGGATAGATAGCTGAAAGCATCTAACTACCACCGATTTCTTAAGTCTCGTTAGGTTTCCAACCTCCCGCGGCTATTATTTGATGAGCAAGGGCCGGCAGACCGACTTGCGCATCAATCAACCATCCATTCGAAGTTTTCATCGAGTGCATATACCGCATTACCGGGATACATTTGAGATTGTCAACTGCTACGAGCAAACCCGGCCACCCAGGAGCGTTTCAACAATCTATTCGTTATATCATCCCGGAATGAAGCACAGAGACTTGAGGACAAAGACGAATCTACCTAATAAGCTCCACCTCGGCTCGTAAGAGTCCTACTCATTACTGCGAGACACTGGGAATTTTCAATCCTAACTTCCCCCCGAAATGCACCTAACTACCACTGCTTCCTTAGGTCGCATTGCGCTTCCTAACTCCAGCGGCTATTCGTTATTGAGCAAGGGCTGGCAGATCGACCAGTGCCTCAGACAACCATCTATCCGAAGTTTTAATCAAGTGTATATGCCGCATTACCGGGGATACCTTAGGCTTAGACCATGTCAGCGCATTAGCGGGCTACCGAGGATCCCGCGTCAGGAAGGTTGCTAAGCAAAAACCGGCACTCTGACCAGTGCTCAGACATCCAATGTCGCTCGAGGTCTTCCACCCAGATCAGCCGCCATGCACAGCGGGTTCACCGGTTTGTCTCTCTTCGAGGAGGCTGCCGTATGGAGCTGAGCTATGAGTTCGGCCGACCGCGATAGACAGAGTTGGCCATTACGACCCGAGCTGCACGACCCCATTAGACCCCATCGCGATCAAACAGTAAGACAGACAGACATACGCTTTTTGAGGGCTTTGTTGTATAATTGTTTAGATGCATAGAACCAAGGTGTCGGCGCCAAATCGCCACATATAACATATGTTTGACAATAGTACCTTTTACGGAATCTGCGAAAATACCTGATCGAACCCACGGTGCGCTTAGGCATCGCTGTAAGGATATGTTTGTATCCGCCGCCCCGTGGTCCCGTATCACTTTCTCGGCGCATGGTTTAAATAATTTACGAAGGTTTCGCGCGCCGCGCCCGTGTATAACGCAGCCCGCCCCGCCGCTCCCTAACCCTCCCATCTGGATAAATTTTACAGGGGCTCGTTTAGTTTTCCGGTCCGACATCGGCTTTGAAATTCCTATGGCGCATGGAAATCATCCTAATTGCTTTTTCATAATGGAGAAGTGGCGTGGGGGGGGGGGGGGTTACATCGAGAACAGAAACAAACGCGAATGGAGAGAATTAAAATATATAATTAGAACGGGCCTGTTTTTAAGTGACTGAATAATCTAATACTGCGAATTTGCTGGAGCGTTATGTATGTTTTGATGTTCAACTAAGCGCCACTGCACACTGAGCATTAAACTATATCATTACGTTAGCAGAATTGGACTGAGCGCTGGAAAATATAAGTATTTCAATATAAAAAACCCAAACCGAGCGTAATTTATTGGGCTTAATAGATGTTGCGGTTGTCGATTTAAAAACGTCATGATGATTGATCTAGTTAAAACAAAGTGGTCATTTTAGTCTCGTTTTTGAAGGTATTTTTATATGAGGCGTGTCCCTTTTGAAAGCCGTTCACAAACAAAATAAAAACTAGCTGATACGTTTGACGTTTGACATCAACCCGCAAAATTATTACCCAAAATACATACAATTTCCTTCAAATGAGTCAGTTATATATTTAATAAATCGCTCTGTACTCAGTTGTCTATTTTGAAGATTTCAGGTCCCTCCTGACCCTACTAGGGAAAACTGCAACGGCTTGTCAAATATATTATTATTATTTAATTAGGAAAATACACAATATGACAACATATGAAATTACAAAATTTAATACAATTTAAAATATACAACCGGTTATGGATTTCCTGTGAATTAATAATTTATATTTATTTAATTTCTGTAAATTTT
>JAOPUG010000376.1:4855830-4872921 GCA_027564375.1 Micropterix facetella | reverse complement strand
AAGAGATTATCGTATGATAATAAGCCCGTCCATTGTGAATTTTCACAATAAAGAGTAGAAACAAACAAACAAACTTTAAGTAGATGTTTTGTGGGTTGTCTATTTCTTTGAATAGCTATTTATAGTCTTGCTCTTTACGGGTAGATTGGTCTTACTTTAAACACACCTGAGTTTTCGTGTTTTATTTTGCTTTGTCAGCCAAATACTTCCAGTTTGCATCGAAGAAACCTGCTCATAGTATGGAGAAAGACTTTTAGACATACACTATGTTTTTTCTAATAAAAAAACTCTAAAAGTGGTTGCCCCAATTTGGCAAGAAAAATTGCATCGATGTTATGTTATGTAATGGAAAAAGAACCAAGAAGAAATCTATTGGATGTCCGCGAAATACTTCGAGTTCGCGCGTAAGCTATTGCTAATATTCCGACTATACCAAAATTTAAATGTGAATAGCGATTTGGATTGCGCGTAATTTTCCCAATGAGTTATAAAAGTTGGATAATAGAGGATCGTCCTTAGATGTGAGATGAGATGAATGAGACACACACTATACTGAAAATAAAAATAAAAGTATAGGACTTATAAGATTCGCTCTCAATGGAGTACCACAGGGCTCATATTTGAACCCTATACCATTCACTCTCTATATTTCTGATATATGCCCCTAAATTTACTCTATTCTTAGTCTGACGACACGAAGATTTTTGCAGAACCTATCCTCAAACACGGTCAGGAATCTCCGAGTGGATGAAGAAGCGGCTCATCACTCTTGAGAAGGACAATTGTACAGTGCTTTACATAAGAAATAATAACCCAAGGTTGCAACACCGCTTATATAATGTTCAAATCATGCCGGTGAACGAACTATGAATCTGGGAATTTTAATGTTATCCGATCTGAAGTAGAAAAAAACACTTAATATCTGTACACTTAATATTGTGCAGTTCAGAGTGTCAATGCAGTGGGCGAACCCGATATACCAGGATGGTATAACAATATAAATCGTTTTTATTTCACTCGTTAGATGATTACGCAAAGACCTTGAAGAAGATCTACTGATCCAAGATCCAAAATACGTTGAAGAAAATCTACTGATCCAACAACCCGTGAGAGTACAACTCCTTATCGCGAGGCACTGGGAATTTTAAAATCCAGTGGGGCCTATCACGTCCTAATACCCAGATTTAGTCAAATTTCTCCGATCACCCGTCTGGCCACAGGCTCGAGGTCGCTTGCGCGGCTTCTACCTTTGAAAGCGTCAATTTGTACCGAATTATTGCAGATCCGAAGCGTCGTTGACTCGGCTACCACCTGAGGTTGGGTAGCAAACGGATCGTTTCTAAAGATATATATCATGAGGTAAATATCTACCCCCGCTCTATAGAAACATACTTGATCAGACCCACTGGCTATTCGCTGATTGAGCAAAAGCCAGCAAACCGACCAGTGCATCAAACACTCAGAGCCGCCCGCGGTATTCCCCCAGATCCGCCGCACATCAGAGGCTGCCGGATGGGAGTTGAACCGTGAGTCGAGCCGACGAAAGATAACAGAGCTGGTCATAAGGCCCAAGCTGCAAGGCTTTATTAGGCTCCTTGCAATGTAATGAGCAAACGTCCCAGTTCACCTTATTAAACAATCCTTTCATAACCTCATTAAAGATATAACGTTAATGGTGTATATCATGTTACCGTCTGTTAATGGAATTTGGCTATCAGGTTTGCACTCCCTATCTTGTGAAGGACATCAACCTCGTGAGAAAGTGCTGGGACGCTTCATAAAGCTACCGCAAATATTAAGAAAGTTGAGTTACGAGGAGAGGCTACAAACCCTAGAACATACGACTTGGAGCAATGCAGAAAGCAATGGAACTTGATCGAGATCTATTTACAAGATACTTTCGGGATGCTACAACTATGCTGATTGAAGAAATGTATATTTTCAATAAGAACTCGCGGCATCGACTTGAAGCTATCACGGACAAGTTTCTCGATGAATCCACAGAAACATTTTCATTCTGTCAGTTGTGGATAAGTGGAACCAACTTCCAAACTGTGGTGTGTGTGCTAAAAAACATTAATATTTATAAAAACATACTGGACAGATTCATCAATGGTGAAAAAACTGATCGACAATAAAATACTCAATGGGGTACTGATACATCAGTTTATTATTAATAATAATAATATCTCACCCAGAGCGCTGACCGCAGTATATTTTATTGTAATACTTGGCAAATAAAACGTCCACATACCTGAAATTAAAGAAAATACAGCATAAATTACATAGAAAATTCGCCTACACCTCAACACACCTTCCAACGAGTATCGCTGAGCGAGGAAACATGATAAGTAATTATTGTCTGCGAAATTAGGTAAATTTCACAGCATTTCGTTTCAAAACTTTCTGGACGGCTCTTTAAGGAGATAAGAAAATGAGTTTCCTTAAGCGGTGAACAGAGGTTCTCCCACACAAACAAGACCCCGAGGCAGATATGCTTCAAAAGTTGTTCTTGGAAAATCGAAATTTTGAAACTTTACACTAAACTCATTGAGTGTAGGAGATGTTTACTTGAAACAGCTACTCTTATTTGAGCGTGCGCGTCTATTCGCAGCCTGTAAATCTAAAATCGGGAATTTGAGATGGGGAGTTCGGTTCCGTAGTGGCTACATGCGCCTATGTCATTGAGATTGTTTTTCTTTATCCGAGAGGACGATAATATTTCTATTTCCAATTTAATTTCTTTGATGTTGTTTTATGTTAGATATAGACAAGTATATTCAAGTAAGTGTTTCTATTTAATAATGTTTATTGTGGAAGTTTCACAATAGACGGGTTTATTGCTTACATAGTGGCGCACCTGACTTGACCCTTAGGAGGAGGGGGAGATCAGAAAAAAATGCTTTTGCATTACTAGGGATGGCAGGGTCTTGAGAAGGAAGGAGAGCAAGAACAGCAAAAAAGTTATGCGCAGCGGGTACAGATGAAGAGCGGTGATAATTCGTTTTACTACTGGACTAAATTGAAATAAGTACCTTTCAAAAAATTCTGACCATAATGTAAATCTTCTTTAATATGACCCTTTCTTTTATGTATTTTTTTTAAATTTCATATTTATTGGTTGGCGGGCTATAGTTCTCTGATAGATCATTAAAATATATTAAATAAAACAACAATACCAAAATATTTAATCGTTGAATTGGTCGAAGACAAGAACTTCTCTATTATCGATAGTTTTTAAATGGTCTTCATCGTTGAGACAAAATTACACATGTTGACCTCGTCGACGAATCCTATGTGAACTGACTCATCGCAAGCATGTATCTTCCACCATCGTCTCTCGAAAACATCTTCAAACATCAGATTTATGATTGAGCTAAGTATCAAACAATGCTTTTTATTTATTTTTTTATGAACTAAAGGTCTTTGAATTTGATACTGCGTTACAATTTTATAGCAGATATAAAATGTTACGGATCTGCATTAAATCCATGGTATAATTATGCATACGATTTCCTTCTGTTATATCGAAAGATTGCCTCAGACTATATATACGAACGGAGATTCAATAGTAATGTGCCTAGCTATGAAAGAAAAGTCTCACTAGAAATTTTATTTGATGTTTTGCAATGTAATCATCTCTTAATTCAAAGCATTTGTTTCCTTCAAAAGTCCATGGAAACCGCCAGAAAAAAAATTAGAATCTTGCTCCAGGAAAAATGCAGCAACGGCGCACTTGACTTCTTCATCGTCTGAAAATTTTCGTCCCCGCAGGTGTTTCTTCAAGTGTCTAAATAAGTAAAAGTAGTTAGGGGTCAGATCTGGGCTTTAAGGGAAGGGGTTCAATTCTTGGAACCCAGATATATGCACAGCAGCTGACGCAATGGCAGACTTCTGAATAGGGGCGTTGTCGCGTAGGAGTAGTACCCCGCGACTGCATTTCCCGCGTCGCTTCTCCAGTATCGCTGTCTTCAGGTTTTTCAAAACTCCAGCGTAATACTTTCCTGTGATTGTATCCATGTGGGGAAGGTAATCAATTCACACCTTTCATATCCCAGAAAATTGTGTTCATAATCTTCCCGGCGGACGGCTGAGTACGACATTTCTTCGGTGGCGGGGAACCCTTGTGCTTCCATTGCATTGATTCTTGTTTTGTCTCCGGGTCTTAATGGTGAATCCACGTTTCATCACCCGTTACTATCTTAGACAAAAAGGCTCCACTGCCTCCCTTGAATAGGTCCAAATTTTCTGTTGAAATCAGAATACAGTTTTCTTTTTGGAAAGGCGTCATCATCCTCGGGACCCATCTTGTACTGACCTTAGACATCAACTCAAGTGTTCGGGCATCAACACCTTAGTATTCGTGTAAGATTCTCAAAACCGATGATTCTAAAATTCCGCATTCAGTAGCTAATTAATAAAGTTTTGAACGACGGTATTCAAGCACAAGCTTTTCCATCTTGGCGACGATTCCGAGCGTGGATGCTTCCACAGGTTTTCCACTACGCGGGTCATCTTCAATGGAGTCACGATCCCACTTAAACTGTTTAGGCCCAATATTTCATTATGAAATAGGAAGGTGAAGAGTCCTGGTATACTGTGACCATACGCTCATTGATGTCATTTGGTCCATTTCCTTCTTTCACTAAAAACTCAATGATGGCATGGTGCTTTAAAGTCAAATTTTCCATTTTTACCGCAACTAGTCCCAATTAGCGTCCTATCACTGAGACAGATGATGCGCGACTGAACCAAGGCTAAGTACCCCGACACGTAAGGACATGTCAGTGCTTGCACAAACCTGCTCCATCCCGCACTACGCATGTATCATAGCTAGGTAGATTACTTTTGAATCTTCCCTCGTAGAACCGGCTGTGTTTGTGTCATTTGACAGATGCAGACTGTTTCTATATTTTCGAGGAATTTTACTTTTTGGCTTGTTCGTAATATTACGTAGGCCTTATAGTCTAATGCATTCTATGCGTCCGTCCGTATGTTGGAAGACTTCTAGTGGTCCGATCTTAACCAAATTTGGTATGCAACCTACCTGGGTGACCTTGAGTATAAACAGGTGGCAGCAAATTCGATCCAAGTGGCGCAGGTGCTGCTGCAGGTGCATCCTGGTTTACTTGGAATGGAGAAGGATATGAAAAATAGGTAGAGCAAGAATAGCGTATATGGATACTTTTGGAATCGTGGTGACGAGAGAAACTTATTGGAATAGGTTTTATGCCATTTTGGATGTCAGGGGTTGCCAATCACGGGACGGGCCAAAGTTGCCGATGTATATCGCTACTTTTCCTGTTATTATACTATCTTTAGCTGTTACGTCGTTACCAGTGGTTTTATAAGATATGATGGCTTCGCGGCTGGAGAAGAGTCTGACAGGATACGACGTCCTACGACAGCATATGACGTCTTTCTTGACTCGCTCACAGTTGTCGAATTGTCCAAAGTCATTATGAAATAAAAATAAATACAGTTTTACACCAAAACCGGCAGCCCATTATGTTGTAAATAGCACCTAGGCGTTAGAATAGGTGTGTCTGATTAAATCCTGCGGCTAGACAAAAACGTCGGACAATGGTTGGGAAGAGACCGCAAACGAGTCCGCCATGACTGGTTCATTAATCAATGTGTCGCCGGATTTCGGCGATCCCATTGTAGGCACCAACCACAGGACCCCCCCCCCCTCCCTACGTCAACCGCTCAACTATGGCGCTTCCGCCCCGAGAATATGCTACCCAAATATGAGCGTGGTTCAATATTAGCTCGGATATGACGTCATACCTGTCAATCGTCCACAATAAAAGATATAAAACTTTATAGAAACGAAAATGTTAGTTCTCACTGAAAATTGATGCATTCAAAATTAATGAAAATTGAAAACTACTCTGTTTTCCGTCATATATATGTCGAAGTTTAACATCTATTTCTCCTCGCGCGCTATTTTTTATCATTGAAAATTGTATCTGTCTCATTCTCTATCAAATAATACCCAGTTGGGCATCCATATTCTGTTCTGTTGTCAAATGAATAATGGATGTTCCGATGCTTATATGTTTTTTTCTTCGGCACATTTTTACCTCGGCCCATCCTGCGGGGGACGAAGTCTTACAATCGTGTGAAAGATGTAACGACATTAAATCGTCCAAAAAGTCTTTTATCGATGTTCCACGTGCAGACAGACAGATACATTTATTTTGTGGTGTAGATGTACTCTAGGAAAACATCCAAAAATAATTTTCTCGACGTTTCGAGTAAACTACGCCTGTTTTTTTTTTTTAAAATAAACGATAGTTATGGCCAATGCGCAGGAGCCCTGTTGCTTTTGGGGTCTGTACGAGTTTTTTTTTAAATTAATTAATTTAATGACGATCATCAGTGCAGTGCGTTGGAATACACCCCGTCATGAATTTGGCTCGACCGCTAGATAGCGTCGAAAGTTAGAAGTTTAAGTTAATTTAACTAATATATTATACACTACAATAAAATAATTATATGGGCCGGTTCGATAAACCTTTGGGTTTTCCCCCTGCTAAGTTTTTTTTATTGAAATGGATATACAATATTATTAAGAGGAAAGAAGTAACAAAACAGTATCTAATTGCGTGAAATTTCGAAAAGTTTTAGTTTTGAATCGATAAGAATTGATATTGGACCCTATTATCGAGACATACGCGTAAGACTGCGTCCATTTTAAATATATATTGACATAATTCCCTGTGAATTTCGACTTTTTATGCAAGCTTGTCGTCAAAATTATGTCACTTCGCAGCTGTGCTGCGTATTTGCATATGTCCTGCTGCCTCGAGAATACGCCACATTAACCGTACGTGGGCGAAAAAAATCGGGACGAAGCAACTTTTCCGGCGTATTCGGCCGTGCAAGTGAACGGCTCAGCGTTCAATTGTTTTAGTCAATTTATCACAAAAATTAAAAAAAACCATAAAAATGTGGCAAAATCTGCTTTGAAAAACAAAATAGACAAAACGGTCAAGGGTGTTTTATTAGTAGAGTATCATACTTTCTTCACAAAGTGGTTCTTGCTAGGAAACATTTTAAAACGCATTGACTAAAAACGAGATTTATCAGTCCATTTATATAGATATTTTTAACATGTTTTATTTTATAAACTCTACTATATGAAGGTTATTGTTTAAATTTTGGTAAGTTAATTATAACATTTAAAAAAGGGAACTTAACAAACTCCAATTCCACAGACCAATATATCTAATTGTTTCAAAAATACTTTCTATTTGCGAGAAATAAATGATTCTTTTTGTATAATATAGTTTTGTTTATGTTTGAAAAAATAGGATAGTCTTTCATTTATAACAGAGGCGGTTGCAATATTTTCGAAATATCGGGTCCTATAAATTTCAAGCAGTAAATCCGTTTTGTTTTATTTATAACCTCTAATAATTGTCTTTTTTATAACCACAATAATATGGCGATTCATTCAGACCAGTCCTATGAAGCAAAAGCAAAATATTTAAAATGTTTTTGTGATGTTAGGTTATCATTAATTTACAACAGCAGTGTCAAAGGTTTCACATTTCTCGTTAACACGGTGCCAAAAACCATAATATATCATTTTGATTAAATTTAGACAGTGTTTGAAATTGGATCGAGATAAAATAGCGCAGGTTATTAAATTAATCAATTAACAATAATGAATTGTGTCGGAACCCAATAAACACAGTTGAAATTGATACCTTTTATATTAGTTGATTAAAAACATCTCAATTCCACGTGCCCTTCCATATGTCAAAAGCAGTTTATTGTGTTTGCCCGAATCGGCGTAGCATAAAGCCCAGCGCTTAGAGCTTAAAATTAGCGCAATTAAACGAGCACAACAAAGGACTGGTGGAAATAGTGGAAATGAATATCGTCACCGGGGTTGTTCCGGGATCAAATGGATAAATTTGTGTCGTGGTTTGAGCTGCGTGAGGGGGAGGGAGCACAAGGGCGTGGGGTTTTGATTGTTTATTGTACGGTTTAAATCGCTCCCGGTTCTGCTCAGTATATGAAAGATAATCCATGTTAATGACTCAAAAGTTACAATAACCATTTAAAGCATTAGGTCTTGTGTATTGGATTATGATTGTGCAATCTTTGAGGATCATATCTTTAACATCGTTTTCGTCAATTTTAAGGAAGTTGTGGTATATCTAATCTCACTATTTGATGCTATTTATAATTTCCAATTCCATATTTAAGTAGCGAATAGAGGACACATTATGTCCCCGTTCCTACGTGAAGCTCGGCGGTTGTCAAGAACAATGGAATTTGCAGGAAACGAGACCACAGGAATCCATGTAATAGATTGAATATGATGATGATGACGACTGAGTGAGTATCAGTGGTGTTACGCCCGCACTTAGCCCTCTATGTGGAGTCTTTATAGATGGCCTCTTATACTTTGTTGCCTTCAGTCTGCAACCAACTCACGCTAAATGCTATTTGCAGTATCTACGAAGGTAGGGACTCGCATATTTTTAACTCCAATCCGGGAGCCTTCCATGAAGAGGGACATAACCTGGAGAAGCCGAAGTGCGGATCTGGGGGAAAACCTCGGGCGGACCTGGGTGGTCGATGCACTGATAGGTTTACTGGCCATGCAGTTAAATCGGCAAAAACTCGGAGAAGTCTGGAAGCGTAGCTTCCTATGACAGCGGGGGTAGAAGCTAACCCAATGTCAGCTACCCTTAGAAACGATCTGTTGGCTACCCGATCCCGGGTGAGCTTGCCGGGCAAAGTGCGCCTGGGATTCGCGATAATTCGTACGAATTAATGCACCCGTGACCAGACGGGAGAATGGAGAAATCTGTTGAAAATCTAGTAGTCAGGGAGTGAGACCGGCCCGCTGGGTGGCTTTGCCCAGTGCCTCGGGTTAAGGCATTAGACTTTGGCGGGCATGTGACGTAGCTGGTACTTGGAATGTAAATATTCACAAGTTTTTGCGCTGACCTCAGAGTGACAAGACGATAAAGTTCGTTATAACATCCCGAGGTAGTGCGTTCGCTCGTATCATTGACACCTCTAAACTGTTGTGCGTAATTTTATTACCATAATGGTGCCTCATGCCTGCGGTTGCCACCAGGATCGGACGTCAACGGTACGATCTATAACTAGATGATAATAGGTATATTGCGTACCATATCTGGCTGCCCATTGTGGGTGCGTTTCTCTGATGTAGGATCCTGGAATTCCCCCCCCCCCTTTCCCGTTTGGCGGTACCATGTCCTGATATCGATGCCCGAGAGTTCATATCACCTGACTCCAATCCAATGACTGCCTCGTCCAATGACTACTGTATTAAAACTGCACGGATAGTGGACGAGATGTTATTCATTTTATGTATTTATTTATTTTAATTCGCAGCATAAAAATATAGAAAAACGTACATAGAAACAAATTTCTTAAAGCTATATATTTATAATGATAAAGGACACATGATGAGAATCAATTGGGATGTCTTTAGATCAGCTGACCTAATTTCCAGGCCATGCCCTCAAAGGTCTTGACCGTCAAGCGTCAGTATTTGCACGTAATGAATTTTGAAGCAACTTAATAAAGTTGATTTTAATATCGCCCCCCAGGCGATTCCATACAGCCGCCGAACAGTAGGAAAACATCCCGTTAGAACTTGTTAGTTTAAATTTAGGGATAAAGGCGAGATTCTCTATCAAGTGCAATACGTATAGTGGTTCCGTTCCAGTTGAACAATAAGTAGAGGTAGTGCGGTTGCTTAGACCGGACTACTTTTAGCAAGTAGGTTGAGGGGTGAAGTTGCTGTCGCCCTCTTATTCTGCCCTCGCATTCTGCCTGAGACCATTAAACAGTTGCAGAGTTGAATCAGAGATATGGTTGGTTTTCGTTACAACACCTCTCGCCAAAACTATAATCGACCGGATGGTGTAAAACGGTTCTTAAAAAGACTCTGGCAAAGCGGTCAAACAAAACTGCATCGAGGCTCTGGTAGCGCGTAACGAGATCGGTACCGGCAGGCGTCAATGACGCGTTTTTGATTCTGATCACAAACAAATGGAGCCGATGCATGGGTTTTATTCATTGAGCGTAGAGAGCAGCAATATGTAAATCGAACGAATCCAATTCCAATCGACACGCGACCCTCAATCAATTTCACAGCCACTTGGTGTTAGCCGCAGCGTTTCGTTCAGGATTCACGCACAACATAATATGACGCATAGAAAGTAAAAGGTTTATGTGTTATGCCTAGTAGGGATAAATTATTTTACGAGGTCCACGCTTGAATGTACCACATTAGTGAGTATATATGTACAGATGACGAAAAAATCCCACTGACAATAAGCGTTTGCGATTTGCTTCTTTCTATTAGTGTAATGAAGTAAATAGGCTATCAAAGCTTGCGTTGCGCTGACATCCTTATACTAATATCATTACGAGAGCAATTAGCACTTACCTAATGGATTCGGTAAGTGAAAGAAGATTTACTTTGTGTAGGAAAAAAATGACTTTGAAAGAGGTTTTTAATATTGATGATTTTTAGATTTAATATTAATATTGCCATTGTGGTGTTGACAAAATCCACTTAACATACATGTTATATTAAAATAGTTATATAATAAATACGTAATGAAGTAAATAGGCTATCGAAGCTTGCGTTGCGCTGACATCCTTATACTAATATCATTACGAAAGCAATTAGCACTTACCTAATGGATTCGGTAAGTGAAAGAAGATTTACTTTGTGTAGGAAAAAAATGATTTTGAAAGAGGTTTTTCATATTGATGATTTTTAGATTTAATATTAATATTGCCATTGTGGTGTTGACAAAATCCACTTAGCATACATGGCATATTAAAATGGTTATATAATAAACACTTAGGTAGTATCACTGCTTTTATGTTGCATTTTGGACGGGGGGAAAAGATGGAATTAATTTAAACGCCGTACTAGATAAAAAAATATTTTTTAAAAATATATTTTAGTGAGGCATGATGCTCCTTTCACGGTCATGAAGATAGGCAAGCGTTTCTGCTTTCGACCACTTGGTGGATGTCACACAAGTAACATTTAAGACGATTGTTTTACGTCGAAATTTAGGATTTTTTGTATTGATCACTTCAATACATAAATGGTTTATTGTTAAATTACTAGTTTTCTGCCTGTCTTTTTTCTGAATCTGAATCTAAATATAAAATTGTTCTTTAATTTTTTTCAGAAGGAAGATGATCGACGAATTTTGCAGGATTCGGTTTGAGATTCCAGTATTGAAAATAGTTTTCCAAAATAGAAATGTCTTGTTAAGGGTTTCTTACAGCATCTTAAATGACTTAGACTGGTAAACAATGGCCACATAATCTGCGTATATCAATTTTCGGCCATTTGACTTACAATCGATATCATATAATAATTGGGTTTAATTTCTTGCTAGGGACTAAGAAGTTCCATCATATTTTATTTGATGTTTAAAATAGTAATATTATTTGTGAATTGCTTTAAATTTAAATTATAATATGTGTTACAATAACTACATATCGATCTCCTTAAAAATGGAAATTCTTTATTTGGACATTTTCCTATATTATGGAATTAAGGGGTCACTGTTGGCTAAATAAAGCGAAATGATATGCCAAGGAAAACACGAGCGTGCCGTAATACGCCGAAAGACTATTTTTGCTTGCGCGTGGCTACCATTATTCTGAAATCGTGCATGACAAATAATATCTTTTTTGATTTTTTGAAAGGTTATAATAAAAAAATTAAAAGAATGAAAAATATGGCTTCATCATATTTTAATAATTTACTTGCCATGTATTACCAGTATAGTTTGAAGTTATTTGCTCCCATATATATTCCAAGAAAAATGTAAAATATAAAAAGGCGATGACTTCAGCTTTTATTTATTTTTATTAAAAAAAAATCAAAATATTAAAATTTCGCTTCGTAGTATTAAAGATTAAGACATTTGCTACAAGACTCATATTTTTATTATTGTTTCAATGCAGGCGGGAGTAACTTAAATTTGACTGCAAAATGTCAGTTTTTCACTGTTTGAGAGAGATAGTCACCTTAATAAAGGCTATGGACTATAAATATTACGTCCTAATTACCGAGTTCAAGTATTTAATAAACCATAATCATCATCATATGCGCTACAACTCATTTGTGTCTTGGCTTCGTCAATAAACTTTTACGTTCTACCTATACCGGGATTTGGTGTTCTAGTTGTTAATCCAAGTGCATTTAGGTCTTACACCACAGAACAAATTCACTGTCCGACTTTTCGATGCCATTCAGGTTTTCCACAAAGAAAGCGTTTAATTTTTCATCCTGTCTACATGCCCTAACCACCTGAGTCTTCCGGTTTTTAGGAAACTCTGAACATGCACATCATTATACAGATTATACATTTCTTCGTTTGTTTGTATTATCCACACGCTATCCTCTTGCACGTTGCCTCCTACGGAGTATTTTGCGTTCAAATGCATCTAGTGATTTTCATCCGCTAACATTGGATTTAAGTCTATACTCGGGCGATTCTGTCACCCCGAGGCGTTTCAACGAACTTTATCGTTATATAGCCCCGAGATGAAATGTACAGAATTTGGACATAAATATCCACAATCCAACTACGCCACTCCCCGTCAGAGTCCCCCATCATACTCATTACAGCAAGGTACTGGGAATTGCCACCCAGCGGGTAGCCTCAACCCCTGACTACCAGATAAGGTCAGATTTTTCCGTCCACCTGTCTGGTCCCAGGTTCGAAGTCAATTGCGCAACCTATACCTATCATGATAACGCGGCATTCCGTGACTCGGAAATTTGCGAGCCCATGGCGTCCTTTACTCGGAGAGCCGCCCGAGACTGGGTGGTTATAGGGTCATTTCTAAGGGTAGACGACAATAGGTCGACACCTACCCCCGCGCCTTAAGAAGCATTATGTAACTAGACTCCACCGACTATTCGTCAGTTGAGCAAGGCCGGTAAACCGACCAATATAACAATAGTTCAGGGCTGCCCGAGGTGTTACTCTAGGTCCGACCGCAAAATGCGTTTTACCGAAACAGGCTGCCGGATGGGATATGAGCAGTGAGTCCAGCCGACCGGTGTAATAAAATAGTCATATGGCCCGAGCTGCACAGCCCCATTAGGCCCCAACATTTTTCAGTACTTACATCTCTTAATTTATCTTGTTGTCGCTGGTGACAAATGAGTCGCTGGTACATATTTAATAAATCAAACTTCTCCGAAATGCTACTACAGCCCCCCAGCTCAGCACATGGCTACATTCACAAATTACTCGCATGCCATTGCATTTGTCGAATTCCTGCCACCAATGCGAAATAAAAGCCAACCCTATAATCCGGGGAAAAATAAATGCATATTAGCGCCCTAGGGACCCATAGTGATGAATCATTCATCAGTACAATACGAATAACTGACTTAATTATTTCGCAAATACGGCATTATTAGCTGCGGGGAGGCTGAATGCGACCAGAGCCATGTTTACAGATCATAGTACTTTCAACAATGTAGATTTTTAAATATAAATATTTGGCGACAATAAAAACGGCGATGTGGAAGCACTTAAACGACACATCGCATAAACAAACTAAAAGATATAATTATAAATTATTCAATCATGTGTTAATAAAGTTACATAGATGAAGGTCTAAAGGTTGTATGTTTTTTTATTTAATATAGATTAAAATGAATAAATTGGCTTTATGATTTTTAAAATAACATTCTTGTGTTCATTTCTGAATCATTTAGTTCATGGACATTTACCGGAAAGGGTGTCTGCCTTATGGGACTGTACCAGTGGCTAATTGATAAGTAACTGACGATCCTTTGTATTGGCGAAATAAAATTTACTGTACTCAATCGGAGAGTTACAGTATAATTACGTGTACGAATTTATATAATTTGACATGTATATATGATGAGGAGATGGTTGTAGCGTGACTATTGTCAGGTTAACTGTGAGTGAGTATGCTGTCCAGCGATGTCCTATGCATTATATATCGGCTGGTATGACGTCCGCCTGCGGGGTTGTGACCTGACTTCCTCTTCATTGCTCAACCTCGTCGTCGTTGATTACTCAATCTGTTGCATTGTCTTAACGCATTGTCAATGATGACTCATTATCCATTTGCAACATATCGTATTAATTTGTTGATAAACATGCTTGCTCGCATTTGACCCTGCCTGAATCATAGTCTGTTGTGTTGTAATCCTTACTTTATGTTTTTTCATTTGACTGCAACAAACCCTCTGAGAGAGTGAAAACTCTTCCAAAGTTAATTAGATGACCTGTAAAATTGAATTGAAGCCTTCTTGAAAGAAAAAAAAATAACAAGAAATAAACCTGCAATTTAATGAAAAACTTGTATGAAATTCTCATGGTATTTAGGAGTTTAAAAAAGAGACAATAATCAGAATCTACTTTGGCCTTCGTCTGTATATAATTTAAAGTTATATAATTCGTAATATGTCAGTAATTGTGATCCTACGAAATGATGTTTTTCAGGTTTACATGGTGCCGACCATTAAATATCATTTCAGTTACATCTCAAAAATCTTTGGTTTTATAATTTAACTTCTGAGCTAGTTTAATCTTCAGCGTCATGTGAGGACTGTAAAGAATGGAGTGAATAAAATGAAAAAGAATTTCTGAATGATATTGCAAAGGTGATACTTTATATTATTGAGTTATTGACGGTTTGGCAAAGCCAATATCCGTGACGTCGATATAGTAGAAAAGCGACGCCATTCTGGAGGCTGCAAGGCGGTAGTGATACGCCATTGGCGGCCGCAAGCGGTATTGATGCTCGCAGCGATTTGATATACCGGGAAAAGTCCTTGAGAAT
The DNA here is from genome assembly GCA_027564375.1 of Micropterix facetella. Taxonomy (NCBI): domain Eukaryota; kingdom Metazoa; phylum Arthropoda; class Insecta; order Lepidoptera; family Micropterigidae; genus Micropterix; species Micropterix facetella. Next base: position 4,858,053 of record JAOPUG010000376.1, on the reverse strand, counting down.
ATACCAAAAATGTTACTTTTTGTGAAGCTAATTTCACGTGCTTGCTATGTCCAGATGCTGTTTATTTAAGATCTGTAAATTGGTATTATCTTTAAACAGAATTCCCGAATAGTTTAGTATTTGCGCTAAAAATAGTCAGTTTTACACTCGCAATGATTCAAGAGCAACTAACTAAAATCGGTTAGGTTCCGCTAATGATCACCGTGGACAGCGGCCACGCTCGCCGCTCCAGGAATGCAACCACTGAAACGACATTTAACCCACCCTCCATTCACCCGTATTCAACCCCCTCGCAGGCTCCAGTCCAATGTGCATACTCTAAATCGCATAATGCTTATTATTGCACGTGTTTAATTCAGTGGACCGTACTTACGGCCTGATTTTAAATAAACAACGTTGGCGTCTGAGTTCATTTCAGGTTTTAGATCGCAATACAGGATTGCAGGCACTTAATATTAAATTGGGACATGAAATCAAAGGAGTTCTCAGACGTTACACTATTAATGACAATTATTTTAAAATAATTACCCTAAAATCAAACAAATAGGTCATGTACTATATGCATAGAACCCCATATTCTCCCTACTATAGAAGTATGCCATTTAGATAGCGGTTTATAAATATTTCTAATTTATAGAGATACTCTCTTAAGGTTTAAACTTTGTATTTTAATATAAATAGCTCAGCCAATTAACCGAATCAAGTCAGTTAAGAGAAGCACTCCAACCGAGATTGAAATTGAATTTGAAATTATACGGCAGCTCCAGTGCTTTATTGCTAAAATTAGCTCGTCGCGAATGGGCTTCTCATGTCCGTTAACTTCATGTCCGATGGTTCATTACGAAAATAGTCAGTGATATGACATAAATGCATTGCAGCCAGACGGAGTAGATGATATTGATAGGTGAACTTTTGACCTACAGGAAGTTTATTTAAAATTGGGTGAAATTTATGTACAAGTTGCAATAATTGGAATAAAAAATATTCGTAAAAAACGAGGTTCTAAATATATTCGACTACTTTAATATTATAAAGGTATTAAATACTATTATAATAAGTTATTAAATAATAATACAATCATACAACTACTTTAATATTATTATTATTATTGTATACATGCACGCGGGAGTCACTTAAATTTGATCACAAAATGTCAGTTATTCGCTGCTTAAATAATATAAACCCTATTTAAATATGTACATTTTCAAGAGCTCACAAGATGTTTCTTACAATTCAGATGAAGACACTGTTTAATATTCTTCAACCTACAATCATATTAATTTTCTATGAAACGATATATACCCTTTTGCATCTTTCGCAACGCCGAAAACTTTAAATTGAAATTCTAAACTTCGAATATGATCCGCTGGCGGAGCCGCTGAAACTTCCCCTGAAATCTTGTCGTTAATTTCAGAGGGATAAATGTCAAGTTTTCATTTTCCCCGTAATATCACGCCTGAAGTAATTCGTGTAGGCGCTCGTTGCGATAGCGATCGCGCCCATTAAGTGAGCCTATCTAGACGGGTCCATCTCGTCGTATACATCTTTTTACAAATTTCTCCCCCTAATATAATTAATTATAAGAGAGTTTTTGCAACAGCGGTCTTTATCCGGCTATTTTTACTTCTATGTTTCGGTTTTAAGTGCACTCCCAGCGTTGAGATTTTGATAACTTCAAATCATTTTTTTAATTTCAGTCTTCAACTTGTATGATTAATATTTAGAGTATGCAGAAAGCACCCCACATGTATGTATATTCTGACTGTATAATCCAAATTCATCACCGCATTCCACATCTTGGTTAATTTCCACATTTTAATAATTTTTAAGTGGTAATACTTCGATTCGCACGTGAGTAATTTTAAATTTATTGTTGGGAAAATGGTTACAAAATCAAAACAACTTTGGTCGAACTCCACAGAGAAAAAATAGAATGTTACATGATTTAATTGTGGGAAACGGTGGCATTTCTTGTACAACGTAGTGAGCTATTTTTGTGTTAAATTTTGCATTGTTCCAATAATTTCAGCGATTTGTCGTTCTGATTTGTTCTCATTTATTTATTAAATGTCTCGTGTCTACCTTGGTTAACTTGCTACATAAGTTGCCTTGCCTTCGAAGAAACTACATTTGGCCTGCGACACTATTCACAAATTTCTCCGCATGTATATTATATGTTTGGCACAGGAATAAACTCACTCTCAATCGGTGCTTTAAAACCAA
>JAOPUG010000376.1:4843412-4855730 GCA_027564375.1 Micropterix facetella | reverse complement strand
ATAAATCGAGGATTTAGATCTTTATCGTACGTCACAGACTGTAAATTATCACACTGCGTTTTATGTGGATGATCCACGTTTATCGATATATAGAGCGAGACATTCTTCAGCGTCTGCATCAAAACTGTTCAGAAGATATTTGAATTTTACTGCATAATTATTTGCTGACAAATCGTATAAAATCTGCTTATAAAGTCACCTCGCACGTACGATAGAATAAGAAACTAAGCATATTGCTCGTATTTAGCCGAGGAGCCGAGTTGACAGTTCGAGTTGGATTATTTCATTGGAGCGGTTTTTAATCGAGTTTAAACTAGATTTGCCAGATTTCTGTATTTTTCCTTAATTCTTAGCCTCTTGAAAAACGATCCTAAAAATACCTTTATAAAATATGCCAGGAATGATTCGCTACTTATTGGTAAAAACCGCATTACGATCAGTTTCATAATTCTGAAGATTAGCGAGTAGATACATACGGCGAAAAGCCGCCACATACATTTTTTATTTTATCAACATAAAATATATATTGAGATAAGGTATAATAGCGTACCTGTAGCGAGCTCTTGGATTAATTCCGCTTTAGGAGCATCTGCGGTAATTCGCGACGGCCCATAGTCGCACGTGAACTCTGTCACCTCAGAATTGCACTTGCTTTTAGGGCGTCACCTTAGAGTATCTTCTTCGATTTGGTTGTCTTCTTCAATATTATTATGTGTATTGTCATTTTCATTTGCTTGATGTCTCATATTCCTTTGGGTTTTTTCATCGAGACAAGCATATATTTCTTTTGATGTCAAAATGCCTTTCAAATCGATGCTGGGTATAGGGAGGTAATCGTGCCCAAATAAGCGATAGTTTCTCTTCAAGTAATTTCAAACTTCAATAACACGGCTAAAAGTAGACATAGCACGACCATACTCTAAAATTTTCAAGTGGACGGATGAAAGTTTGTGTCAGTGAGTAACAGTACTTCTAAGGCATTCGTGGCTGCGACTATATGATATCCTTAAAACTAATTATTGTGTCCATTAAAACCAATTTTTATTTTCAAGAGGAGTGTATGTTTGAAGAGGAGTGTATCTGTAGTCATCCTGAGCTCCAAGTATGTATGTATCTTAAAAACTGAAATAGATACGAAATATAAATTTGAAAAAGTTTGATAATTCCCCGATTTTATTAAACTGTCGATATATATGTAAATTTGAAAATGTTTGAAAATTCCCCGATATTATTAAACTGTCGCTATATATGTACTGTTCAACTTGTACTCCGAGGCGATTATGACAGAATCCCATGAGAAACTTGATATGTGGGTGAAAATGAACGATCAACTCTTCAATAATTTATGCAATGTAGATGACACAGTTCTTATTACCTCTAGTTAGGAAGATCTACAGAGATTGGCGGACAGAGTTCACGAGTGCAGTGAAAATGCTGGCTTATCCATGAATACATTGAAGACCAAAGTCGTGGTCATAGGGATCCGGATTTACAACCAAAAATATCGGTAGCAGGTAAAGTTCTAGAGCGAGTCCAGTTTTACAAATATCTCAATGCATGGGTAAATGAAACATGGGACTCAGATCAAGAAATTTAGACTCGGATTGAAATCAGACGTGCCTTGTTGAACAAAATGAGAATAGTGTTATGTTATCGGCAAATCAACCTAAGACTCAGAAATCCGATCCTAAATTGAGATATCTGGCCTGCGGTTATGTACTGCAACGAATCATGGACCATAAAGGAAGAAACCAGACGGTGCCTTGAAGCGTCTGAAATGTGGTGTTATAGTCGCATGCTTCGTATAAGCTAGACCCAAAAAGTCTGCAATGAAAAAGTACTTCAGCGTGCTGGAATGACTCGAAAATGGTTGCACGCCGTCAAAAAACGCAGAATTGAATATCTGGGGCACGTGCATAACACATATCAGCTGCTTCAACTTATATTGATGGGCAAAATACAGGGTAAGCGATACCTGAGAAGGCGGAAGAAATCATGGCTGCATAATATAAGGGAGTGGACCGGCATCACCAGCGCATAGCAATTGTTCCGGATGGCGCTGGACAGACGAAAATTTGCAGAGCTAACGGCCAACCTCCATTAATATAGGCAACTTAAGAAGAAGAAGAATATATGTATGTATGATACCAAAATACAAGCAGATTTAGACAAATTGGTTCAAATTCATAAATGACACTGGGTGAGAGCCCTAAAGGTGTGCACTAATAAATTCAAAGGGTTCTTCCTCATAATGAATCATTCGTAGTGTCTAGCTAGGTAAACAACTACTTGAGTATGTGCGGGGGTTCGACGCTCGAGCCACAAAGATCGCAAGACGCCCTATTAAATAACATCCGATATTGAAAGAGTTGTGTTTTTTTCCAATTCAGCATTCATTATTACGGCCTGTTTGGCGCGGATTCTGCGCTGGACGACCGGGATGCTAAGAACAATGGCCGCCGCCTTGAATATCTACGCGAAATATCGTTCTAGGGCCTAATTGCCGGCTGGCGAATGTGTCAATTGCCTAAGACACCGAGCAGAAGACTTCCACATCCGCCGAGGCTGAGCCTCCGCGCACGATCCGCCTGATGATGAGCCAATCGGCTGTGCTGACCTTGCTGCAGATATGCAATTGGATTACGTTTTCGCTGCAGATACGCAATTGGATATAGAGGTCTGGCTCCACACATCATTTTCCGTTGGAATAAAATTAACTGAATTACATTTCAATTATTTTGATCGAATGCAATAACAAAACAAACCCACACATGTTACACGCACACATACATATTATAAACTCTGCGCCAAATTTCTTGATTCCTCGCACATTAGCTCAAAAATGCATTCAGATATATAATCCCAACTCTTCCAAAACTTCGCACGAGACAGAAAATTAAACAGCCGTGTGAAAGACTATACTTCGTGGCGGGACCTATACTTCATAGTAGGGTTGGTTGGAAGAGATGTTCGCATTTAAAAAACAAACAATTTTTAATTTCATGTTATAGTCCACGAATTCCATGGCAGCTCCGATTGTATAAAAATTTTATCTTAAACCCAAATCCAAATATATCTTTTTTTTTTTGGATATTTGAGTGATTCTGTGTTGACTGCTAATTCATTATCATCCCCATATTAGCAACATAAAACCAAAAACATATTAAGTACCTACACGGATATTGTAAGGCGATCTAGGCCATTTGGATTTACTATCAATTTTAGCTTTACTGGGGAAAACATATATTGAATATCATAAAGGTGAACTAAAAATGTTTTATTGTAAGTAGTCAAAGTGTAAATGAAAAAGTTCTACGTTGTTTTTAACTCAGTTTTTTCACGTTTGATAATCTCATGTAGGAGACAACCTCCAAATATTAAAAACTGATTCAATTTGATGCATGAACTTTGGAAAAAAAGGATTTCAGATTCCGTCTATCCATATATACAGTATGAAGCTGAGAGGTCGTCGTCGTCATAAGTCATCATCACAAAAGTAAAATGAAATCGCATGTTCCGACGAAGTCGTTCTCTCTATCTGTCAACTCGGCTCTTCGGCTCTTCAGCTAAATCCGGCGATGTATTTACCTTCTTATTCTATCGTATATGCGAGGTCTGCTTCTAAGCAGATTTTATTATAGTGTTTTTAAATAATTTGTAAGATAACAATTATATAGTAAACTTCATTAATCTCCTGAACAAGTTTTGACGCAGGCGCGGAAGAATGTCTAGCTTTATTTATCGGTTAACGGCGATCAGCCACCTAAGGAATGCCTGACTTTTATGGGATTTTATATGACTTATTTTTTTTTAAGAAAGCTAGATCGAATTGAAACTTATATTTGTATGTACGTTATCAAACTACGGATAACTATAATGGCAGAGTTTCTAGGTAGGTAGCTAGGCTCGATATAATCAATACCTGTAGAGAATAATTACCTATATCTTCTTCAAAAATCAAATTATTTTCTCAGAAAAGCACAATTAGATTCGTCTGTCACCTCCTTCGCATCATAGGGTATTATTATTATTAGTTATTTTGGATATTTCATGTGTTTCTGGAGAAAATGCTTGAAAGCAGCGTTTTTATAGTAATTGCATTTGTGGTGCATTTATAAAATATTATTATTTATTTATAAAATATTAAAATTAAGATTTGTTTCATATATTCGAGGATGTATTTTTGGACCGAGACATTGGGGTTTTATATATGTTGGTATTCCTTAAATTATCGTCATAGGCGAAACCACGGGCTCTTAGATGAAGCCTATTTCAATTCCCATTTTATTTCAGCAAAAAGCCGATCCATAAGAGAGGGTTTTACTTCGAATATGAACTCAGAAATATCGCACCGACTAGCCATTCCATTTCAAGTTCCTAGGAGCCAGCACTCTTTTGCCTCCACCACTCCATCGAACTGACGAGTCATTATACTCCGAAGAGCCAGATCCTCCTTTTTATGGTTATGCTTATGGATCCTTCCTTAAATTATTTAACGATGGTTGTAAATCGGGACTTGACGTAGGCTGTGAAATATATGGAGAGCGACCAAACTTCGAAAGAAGTATAATTTCGGGGAAATACGCTTTCATTTTCCAAGCGCAGGTATACGTCACTATTGAATGTGCGGGCATCAACCTACGAAAGAACTACGCCAACCACCGAATCGTATAGCCAGGCAGATCTTTTAGCATTAGCCCCGGATACTATTAGTTCAAAGTTTGTGCAAAATCGCGTGCAATGTTGAACTTCTTGGGTGAAAAGAACAGAGTAGTTCTAACATGGGTTCCCGGTCATGCAGGGGTCGAAGGCAATAAAAAAGCCGACGAACTTGCTAAGGCGGGAGCAAAGGAAACGTTATATGGTCTTGAGGCTAGCTGTGGCGTATCAAAATGCCTGGCGAACCTAATGCTCAAGAAACTATTTTCAGAACAATCCTTCAACCAATGGAATAATACGCCAGGCTTGAATCATTCTAAAGCGCTAATAAAGCTTACCAACCCAAGACTGCCCATGAGGCTTTAGCGCTAAAAAGGAACAATCTACGCATGATGGTGAGGACGCTCATGGGGCATTGTGGCCTGAACAGACACATGTTCAACCTCAAGCTCCGGGATTCTAGAGTGTGCAGGTTCTGCCAAGATGCAGAGGTAACTCACGAAATGTGGCCCGGTGATGCGTAAAAGAAATATCCAACTGGATGGCTACTTTCTCCAAGCCGAAGAGATAAAACAATCCAGCGCCAAAAGCGTACTGCGGTTGACTAAAATGACTCAAAGCTTAGCACTGAACTATAGTAGATAGCGATCACGATATACCAGAAATTATCACAGTGATAAATAGTACAATGCACCTTGAAAAAGCCCCACGAAAAAAAGCGCCGGTGGCCACGGACGCTACAAATATTAACAATTGATAATTATAGACAAAAGGTTTATTAATTAGTGAAATTAGATTTCGATATCATTAATAAAAAAGAGCTCGGAGTGATCAACATAATTTTGGAGGAGGAAGCGGATTTCTTCCACGTAGTGAAGTGAGATTCATAACCCGGTTGCTCCGTGAATGATTCATCACTAATATCTACCTCTAGTTAGTCATAAAGTATTTTTTAGGTTTAAAAATGTAATTATTTCTCTCATGCGTACACTTTATGCAACGCGTTACTGTACTACTCCGTGTAGGTTAGCTGTTGAATATTGTCGCTTGGAAATACGCTCATCGTTTTATGAGTAAGATGTATATGTATGCTTCAATTATATTTGCATCGTGACACTATAAACAAACATTTCCACGTTCATGGGTCGTTTGGGCCGGCCGCCCTAGCAGATGGGATAAAAATTGGCAGCGGAAAGTGGGGCAGTATTCAGGCAATACTCGTTTCGCCGCAATGATTCGCTCTTACGATTCAAACGATTCAAATGAACGATTCAAATGCGATATTTCGTCGGAAGTAATGGAAAATATCCGATCATATTGCAAGGGGAAATGCTACTGCTTTGCCTCTGCCGGTGTTTATTGGTCAACTCAAATTATCAGAAATTGTAGGTGGTTAATTTGCGGTCAAAGAGTAATGTAATGTAATTTCAAGGAATAATGTAACTAATGTTTTTGTGTTTCGGTAATTTTTCACGTTTTACTTTGGGATGCTTCGGAGTCTAGAGCCACCTTTATATAACTTTTCAGTCTCAATATTGATACTTCATGCTTAACTATCTTCTTTGGAAAGAGCTTCGATTTCAGGTTTTGGTGAATAGTTTTATTCGGACTTTTTATTCTGAAAATAAACATTTTAAAATTCGGAAAAAATATCAAACTAATGAGATTGGTTTCATTATTAATAATACATAATGGTTAAGTCGAAATATACATTATATTTACTACAAAAAATCGTTGTTAAATTCACATGGTGAAAGAGGACTACGAAATTTGGCCAAAGTGTAGAAGATTTTGTGAAAATATTTCATTAAGGTCAATGAATATGAAATTATTGAGAGGTGTATTAGTTTGTTTAATATTACCCCAGGTTTTTTTTACTATTTTGTTTGTTAGCATTGTTAGGAAGTCTTGAGATGTTCTTGCATCTTACAGAAACAAAATAATAACGAAGGCACTTCATAATAATCACCAGCCACTCTCCGTGTTTTGTGAGATTTTTGCGACTTGATAAGATTATTTTTTTGTCTTACATGACCCACAATCAATTTGATAAAGAGTAATCGAAATTCCAGCATCTCTAACTCTTGAAAGAGCAGCTCTGAAGTATATCTAAAGGGCCTTCATAAAATGGTTTTTAACAACTTCACTGTCCGATATATAATATATGATACCATCAGACGTAATGTTTTATGTCTTAATCACGCTCATCTATAATATATAATACATAACCCTAAGTAACTTTAAGGTAAGTTTTGAACATGTACGTGGTTGTGAACGTGTAGATAGTCGGAAATTTTTTGATTGTTGAAAAAAAAAATGGTGATTATTTTGAAAAAAAAACTATTTTTTTGAAAGAAAACCTTTTTGCATTGTTTACAATCTTTTATTTTTTAATTTGAGATAAACACGAAAGCTATAATAAAAATGCATGTCTCAAAGCAAAGAAACATTAATTTAGTAGAATAAAAAAACAGATATTTAAACTAACATTATATTTTACGAATTTCATGATGGATATATTTTGTGCTGATTATAATGTTATCCATCCAAAAAAATACCGTGATAATATTTTTCAGGGATGAGCCTCCTTGAAACATTTTGAACAATGTTTATGATGTGAGAATATACCTTCTGTACGTCCATGTATCAAATATGAACAAAAGAAATATGTCCAAAAATACTGCTTTTTACAAAAAAGTATAATAACAAAACAAAAAAAAAACAATATTTCATTACTAACATGTTACTTTATGTAAAAAAATATGCGACGTAGGGGGTTAAAAAAACTTTACAATGGGGACAGTGAAGTTGTTAAAATAGATATTTGCCCTACAAGCAGAGGTTGTAGTATTCTTTGCGTAGCCCCCCACCCAATAATACTATAGTACAAATTCGTTTCGCAAAGTGTATTCTAATAGGGGCGGGGCATGATATGTTGCAGGACAAGCCACGCCTATCTAGAATTCTCTAATTTAACATACTGCTGCTATTCCCACCGCTTTTTAGACGCCACGTCATGCCTAAGAGTTTTATAGGTCCCATTCTAATATATTATTTAACCCATGGCATTTTCTAGATTGATAAACTGTCAAACTGAAACTCTAAGAGGGGGATATTAAATATTTGATGCTGAGACGCTCGATAAATTGTGGGAATTCATTCATGTGACGTTCAATTCCGAGAAAGCGGTAAAATTATAGGACTGTAAGTAGTGTACCACAATCGTATTCGCTTTGGAAATGCGGGTAGGAGGAGGAGGAGGAGGAGGATGAGAAACGTCTGTTGGTGATCATTAGTGGGTATTACCTACGGCTGAGCCAATCGAATGTAGGGAAAACCCCCAGCGCGCATATGTGATTATACAAGTTACCCCCCTTCTCCGCCGCCAATAATAATGGACTGATGGAAATTATGGGGAAATTGGAAAGTGGAATTATCGATAATAATAGATTGGAGAAAGTACATTATGTCAAGCTGGGAAAGTTACCGGAAGTTTATTATGTTAGAGTATGACTTTGACAAATTAATAAGGATGAGTAATACGAGTTAGTTTTGTCCATTTTTATTTATTTCATTTATATATAGTAGGTATTACACAAATTAATTAGTACAGTTCACCATGTAATATTGTATATACATTGAGACGATAGCAAATAACAGAAAAAGTAGCGATATTTATCTGCAACTTTGGCCCGTCCCGTGATTTATCCAAAATGATTTAAAACATATTCCAACAAGTTCCACTCATCACCACGATTCCAAAAATACCCATATACGCTATGATTGATCTACCTCTTGGTTAGATATTCCTTTAGGCCAAGTAAGCCAGGATGTACCTACATCAGTACCGCAGTACTCGGATAGTGCTAAGGGTCACCCAGCGAGGCTGCATACCAAATTGGGTTAAGATCGGACGTTCGCTAAGCCTTCGGACGGACAGACAAACAAACAAACGCAAAGCATGCATCGGATTATATGGCTCGTCCTACGTAATACTACGGACGTGCCAAAAACTGATTCTTGTGGAGATACAGTTATGAATCAAAGTCGCCTAACTAGGCTTGAACCGATCTTAATGCAGTATTTTATTCTGCTTTAATTAAGTTTCTAATTATGAAAGACGAATACATTACAAAATAACATACTTGTAAATAAACAAGCCAATTTACGTAGAAAAATAAAATAAACTATTAATATAATCTACAGTTTAAATAAATTGTTATTAAAAGTATGTAGGTATAAAGATATTTCGTCAACATTATATAAGTCTAATATTAATTATTAATAATATCATTACCGTATAGATTGACACATTATATTATACGCCAAATGATAATCTTGAAATGCATACATATGCATACATACATCTTGAAATGCATACATCGAATATATGAATATTGTCAACATTGAATTCGGCTTCAGGAATAGATTTGGCACCAGAGAGTCTCTCTTTGGCTTGTAAGTACTCATTCAACGCTACCGAGACGTGAACGCCGACGACTTTCTATGGTTCGTCGACTATGATAAGTCCTTTCTTAGAGTATGTCATGAAAAACTTCTGGACGCTCTGAAGAAAGTTGGCCAAAACGCAAGATGTATCCGATTCCTTATCAACCTATATAGGTTGACAATGATACCGATATTTCTTGCGTTTTGGCCAACTTTCTTTCTATGCCAACTTCTCCTATATTGGAGACGAAGTGCCACAATTCTATGAACCCAACACGAACATCTTTCATATCTTAAGAATAGTACGGCAAGGCATACTCTCGCCGCTTCTGTTCAATATACACATCATTTAAAGCCCAAGGAATTGAAAGATTTCTAACAACTGCTCCGATTTCAGGGTTTAACATTGTACAGAAATAATAGGCACAACAACTCCGCGGGCAACAATTAATGGAGATTGTTAGGTTAAGTGTGACTATTCGCAGTTATATTTAACTAACTGACGTTGGTGGAAGTAACCCTTCTGGTAGTACGCGATAAACTCAATCTCAAGGTAGTACACGATAAACAGCCGCGATATCTTTGCTCGCTTATGACCTGGTCCCGTAACCGACATGCCCATTCAACACGGGTGCGTAAACATAAAACTAGAATCATTCCCGAACACAAAACCACAAATTTCCAGTGCAGTTTCTATTATTATTCTGCAGTTATATGGCATCAGTTGGTAATGGCGTCGCAATCGAAATAGATCGGAATATTCAAATACCATTATAAGAAGATGTTATTAAAAGAATGCAGCGTTTGTTGCTGAATTACTTGTTAATTTGATTACTATTATTGCTTTTTTGTATTTTTTTATCGTGACATTTGATGTTGATTATTTAAATTGATTAAATGTAAGTTATTTCATATTGATTATTTTATTTTAATTTCACTAAATGGTGATAATAATAATAGGTGTGTCCTGAAAACCAGCTTAAGAGATATCCTGAGGATACTCCAAATTTGCAGCTTGTGTAGTTTCATTACATAGTCTTTGTCTATTTTCAGTTAATTTGTATAGGCTAATTTGTTGGATTACTATGAAAGCTAAAGTAACAAAAAACAAATTAGATTCATGCAGTAAAGAAGGCCATTCCATAAATGGTGAATGAACCATATGAAAACCGAGCAGATATTTGTCCCAGATCAGGTGTTAGTTATATAAGGGGAATATGTTTTCCACATAATACTGTTCCGTTATACGGCAGCCCCACCTGCGCCCCAAAACTGTGCGCATTTTTGATATTGTCAGAAATATGTTTCCTTTGTGAACTTAGACGCTGTCTCTTGGGGGGGGGGGGGGTGTTCTTGTTTTCATCCTTTTCGGGACAATGACGCCGACGTACGGCTGACAGCTTGAAAGGCAATCGAAAAGCGAACTGTGTGTGATGTCACGAGCCGTAGCAGAGGAATTACTCTAAAACTGATTCGAAAGAAAAACGTAAATAAATCCATTTGAAATCGTTCATTTCCTCGATAAAAACCGTCCTTAATATCAGAAGGATATACATTTTAAAGATATATAATATATGTGCGGTTCGATATGTACTAGTGCCGTCTCTCACGCCCAACTTCTCTCTCCCTCTTAAGCGAGTTTTTAGCCCGTCCTTAGTACTACGTAGGACGGGCCATATACCATAGTCTGATGCATGCTGTGCGTTTGTATGTTTGTCCGTATTATATCCTAAGACATCCCGATGGACCGATATTCAACAAATTTGGTGTGCAGCCTCTCTAGGTGACCCTAAACACCACCAAGTGGCAGCAAATTCGATCCGACTCCCGCAGGTCCCGCTGCAGGTGCATCCTGGTTTGCTTGACCTAGGCAGAGAAAGTATAGCATATAACGATGTCTTTGGAATCGTGGTGACAAGACAAACTTGTTGGATTAGGTTTAAGCTATTTTAAATGTTGCTGCAGGTGTATCCTGGTTTACTTGACCTGGAGGAAGATCTGACCAACAGGTAGAGCTATATCAGCATATATGGGTATTTTTGGAATCGAAATAACGAGTGAAAATTATTTGAATACGTTTTAAGCCATTTTAGATAAGTCAGGGATTACCACTCACGGGACGGACCAAAGTGGCTGATGTATATCGCTACTTTCCTGTTTTTTTTTAAAAGTTAATACGATTAAAGGAGGTATCAACATTGGAACAAATGCAGTCACGCCAACAGCAAAATTAAAATGTATAATATTAGGTAAATACGATATTGTCGTTTCGTGCACGCTCCGCAGCTAGGTATCTCTTTTTGCGAAAGACAAATGACGAGACGAGCATTCACAACCTCTCAGCATCCTATGTCTCCCTACAAATACGAAGGTTGATCTCTTGCTCTTTTTAAATTTTCCATAAAGTTTTTGAGACTAATCTGGATGTTGCCTCGTCCCACGCCCTCCTACTTATAGATTTTTTTTTGTTTTAAAAAGTCTAATGTGGCAATTTTGTCTGTCCGTCCGTCCGTCCATACATCAGTCCTTCTGGCGATTCGTCGGTACATTCATCCGTCAGTTCTTTCGCACTTGTTTCTCAAAAACATTAAGTCAAAGAGAAAAATGGTTAACAGCAAATGACACGGTAAGATCTGAATAGCGTTCCCCGTTCGTATTATGTTTTATTTATTTAGTTTTTAATACGTTTAATTTGTTCAATTTCTCGTTGCTTTCGTAAGGGTCGCTATTTTCGTACTATTGCACAGGCGCCTGGTTTGAAAAGTCAAACGAACTGTGTGCACGATGCCGAAATGCTTCCGTATGCATAGTGCATTGGTTGAGATAGTCTTTAATGAGCAGTTTATATATGTCTCATGCTACGGGCGAACCCGCACACTGGTATGTTATAAGGAGAATTATCGTCTTGTCACTCCGAGATGACAGCAAGACTTGAGGATAATAAGATCCACAAAACCGGCTTCGCTTCTACCAGTCCGAGTCTGACTGGGAGTTGCCACCCAGCGGGCAGCCTCACCCGCTGACTCCCAGATTTGGACAGATTTCTCCATTCTCCCGTCTGGTCACGGGTTCGAAGTCGCTTGTGCGACCTCTACCTGATGTAATGTTATAATGACCGTTGTGTTTTGGTCGACCCAGCTTGCGGAGCAACTCCTATTCAGGAGCCTCCACGAAGAGGGACCAACCCGGTGAACCCGCTGTGCGGCTGAC
>JAOPUG010000376.1:4820570-4836315 GCA_027564375.1 Micropterix facetella | reverse complement strand
TAAATAGTATGAAAAACAAAAAAAACATATAATATATTCACACAAATATATTTTACTACAATTATTAAATATCTACTAGTATGAATCAAAATACATGGACATATCAAATAAATTTAATTAATTAAAAATTATACATGTCACGTGGGGGAGTCCCACCATATCTCACCACATCTCACTAGAAGGGAGGGGGGGTCTAATAAAAAAACCCTTACGTAATCCATGTACGCTTCCTAAGCAGTATGGGTATTATCCTTTTTTTATCCTAGTACTTATTCAACGATGATTACATGTAATTTACTGTCACCCAGAAGAGAATTTCTGACCATGTCATATATTGTTTAATTAATCTTTAGCAAATCTGAAAACCCTAGCTTGCTACCAGATTTAGTTCTCTTTGTGTCAAATAATTATAATCGTGCTCGTGCTCACCATCTGTTTGCCGAGCCATTCTCAAGCACCAATATTAGTAGGTAATTTCGGCAGCGCCAGATCTTGACATTTTTTAAGTCAGCCCGCATCGTTTTAAACTATATGTGATATATTATTCGTTATTCTTAGTATTAATACCCATATTAAAGTCTTGGTGAATCTGTTATGTTGATTTGTGAAATAAACAAAGAAATAAATAAATAAATAAATTTAAAAAAAATTATTTTTTATATAAGTTTTCATTTTTTTTCTTTATATATGTGAATGTACAGTAGTGTTGCACAATTTGATCGAGACCTAACTCCCTTTTTTTTCAAGGAGTGATTCTGTACATCAAACTGAACCAGTAAAAGCAAATAATTAAGTTTTTGAATATAGTGTCAATGCTTACGCTAAAGTATCATCCCAGCAATTAAGAGAATACAGACATTTTGTAACAGCCTTCTTTAACGGATTAACTTGTTAACCATGCAAATATATATGCCAACTTAGATAATGTTTTTTTGCGCGTTTGACAGCATTCAGATGTAACTTTTATTCTGGATACAGTACTAGGTGAGACGATCCAGGTCATGCCGAATTTGTGTACGGTAATGACTATTTCTTAGTTCTGCGTAAACTATCATATATTTGGCATATATAGTGCATAGATAGTGCGAGTTCCCAAAGAACTTTCCAATTTCGTGAATATTGATATTGAAAATATGCAAGGGCCATAAGCGAGTAACTTGAGAAACTCCGGTATTGTATCGGTGGCCTTCCACTACTACTGTCTGATGCCGATTTATGAGGTAAGTTTTTAGCCATCGAAGGAGATTACCATGGATGCCGATCTCCTCGTGAATAGCAATTAAGATAGTTAACACGGTCGAATGCCTTGGAGAAATCTGTATATAGAGTGTGGACTTGCAAGCGCATGTCCACGATATCGGAAACTTATGCTGTAAATTTGACAAGATTGGAAGCTATCGAGCGATTTCTCATGAAGCTATTCTGTTTATTGGGAAGTGAATGGACGATGAAAGATAATAGTAAATTCCATTATAAACAATTTCTTTAAACGTTTGCTTAGGGCAGGTACAATTGAGATGAACCTATAATTATTGACCTCGTTTTTGGAATCCGTTTTAAAAATAAGAATAACAAGAGCAACTTTCCACTGTTTTAGAAATTGAATAATTTGGAAAAATGGATTTGCTAACGAAAAAGTCTGAATTATATAATTTGGTATTCAACGGATTTTTAAAAAAATACAGTTGAGTTCAGATTGTCGATGATGCGGGCGAAAACGCCATCTTAAGATGTTTTAACAATCGTGGTCGCTTTACGCTTTACGTGGCCCTCAGCCGCAAAAACTAGTTCGCCACTTTCCAGCAGAGTCCGACCTCATACAGCGAGGGCACAAGAAAGACAGTGGGGCTCCCTCGCTCCCTGCTTACCAGTTTTGGAAATACTTCTCCTTCCACTACTTAGTCACAGTTCAGGGTGTCAATGCAGCGGGCAAACCCGACAACCTAAGATTTTATAACGATATGGATCGTTTTTTCACCTGTGAAGTGATTACACAGAGACTTTGGCAAAGACGAACTACTGATCAAACTACGCCAACAACCCGTGAGATTTCAATTTCTTATTGCGAGGCACTGGGAATTTTCAAGCCCAGTGGGACTCCTCACGTACTCCTTTCCAGATTTGAACGGATGTCTCCATCCTCCAGTCTGGCACAGATTTGAGGTCGCTTGCGTGATCTCTACGTGATGTAAGCAGTAATTTGTAACTCGAATTTATCGCGAATCCGAGGCGTCTGTTGCTCGTAAATTATCACTCGGGATCGGATAGTCAACAGATCGATTCTAAGGATAAGAGATATCAGGTCAACATCTCGCCTCGATATCATAGGAAGTATACGTCCCCAGACCCCTTGGTTATTCACCGGAGTGCGGCACCTTTGCTTAAACTACACGAAGTTGGGGAAAGAATGCACAAAGCGCCAAGTCTCGCCCGAGGTTTTCCCCCGGATCCACACATTCAATCCCAACGGTCAACGTCTGCAGGTTGCAGACCGCAGGCGGGGGTCCCGATGGCCCTTTTAGTTTAAGACCCTCCTCCTGGAGGCTACCAGATGGGAGTTGTCCCATGAGTTGGGCCAACCAAAGAATACATAAAACTGGCCATTAAGCCCAAGCTTCATGAGATCGTTAGAGACTTAGTCACAGGTCAAGGTAACTTGCGAGAGCCTCTATCTATAATGAGCAATTAAAGGCCGTGGCGACCTTTGCCCGCTGTCAATGGGATCTGGTAGCTAACGGGCCTTTTAAAAGGTAGATGGTAACAGGTCAAATATAACTATCCCACTTCTTAGGAAAAATACATCTATGTTAAAAATGCCGCTTCTGCAACAAAGAAAAATATCAGCGACCTACTACAACCCAGTGAGAGGTTATTTCATTCGCGGACGCCACGCCGCGCCGGGCTCGCTAGGCGAGTGTTTGTTTGTCTTTAAGCTATCCACGTCCCGGACGGGTTTTTACCGCCCTAAGCAGTTAACAATACTTAAGGAGACTTGAACTTATCTCGACGGTACAAGCTCCATTCCGCAGCTACTTTCTCATAACTCGCTGAGAAAATCCCCGTCTTCCCGACGCTAGCTAGCCTGTACAAATTTGCCCCGACCGTCCGGGCTATTCGCTCAACAATTTGGGTAAGAGCTGCAAACGGGTTAAAGGATGTTTTCAATTAACACGTAGTCAGGTTCCATGCCTCTGAATATTTTTAGTTAATATCTATGCGATCCATAAAGTTAATATCAGCATTAAGGTAAAGCGTCGAAGAAAAGGAGAGGTAGTCTCGGATTGTAGCATTAGGAGGGTACTGCCACGGCCGAAGACCCGGCGTGGAAGAGAGCGCGTGTACGACTGAAGGCATTTGTTAGTCGTGAGTAAGCCGACGGACCTTGTTTAAAGCCCGTGATGTATACCGCTGGGCAATTGCCCTTTAGCGGTGCTTCATATGAGCCGGGTCCATTGGCACGGCTTACTGAGTGCGACGTCGCAGGGCTGGGCGGCCTGCGGTAGGTTTCCGGTGCGGCGCCCGGTGAAACAGGGGCCTTCTGGCCATGGACTATGTACATGGCATATTCTGCGGTAAAAAATGCTGAGCCGCGATAGCCGCGCTTACGGCCCGTTAATCTAGCAGATTGCGCGGGTACGGCTTCCGGACTTTTGACGGGCTGGTGTGCAGCGGAGCGAGCTCACGGATGTGCTCGTGCGGCGAGGTTGTCGGCCCTTCGGTAGATAGCGCGCGTGAGGTGCTTCACATATTCCTCCACGGACTCTGTTTCGCCAAAGTCACGTTTCAGAGTTTTGTTTCGGACGTACCATGGGGCTCCAGACACTTTCCTCAGTCCGACGTTCAGCACCCGTTGGAAAGTGATCTCCACTGGGTCGCCGATATCAGGTGATACCAGGCCAGTGCCGCGTAAGCATAGGTAGCAGATGAGGGGAGTCAACTGCTACGGGCGAACCCGTCCACTCCGGAGCGTTTGAACGATATAGATCATTCTATCATGTCTTGTGCGTTCCTAAACAATGGTAATAAAATAACGCAGGTAGGTACCTAATATAGTAGTGAGTACAAACGTTTAACGTAAAAAATAAAATTACTTATGTTTGCTGTTTTTGACGCGAAACGTCTTTCAGTTCAGTCAGTCGGAGTCGCTTGCAAAAACCATATGTAACGAAAAATGTTATGGCCAGATCGGTTATATATTTGAAACTATAGTAGTCACCTGCTTTTTAATTGCCATTGTTTAGAGGAAAGAAGTATTACTCAATAGTGTATATGTCGACGGCGTAGATGGCGTTGTAATCGCGCACTGCACGACGCATTCGGAACTAAATTTATCATCGCGCGCTGCATTTATTTAGTCAGTACTCAGTAGTACGTTGATCAATCCGAGCGGGAGTTATCGCGTTTGACAGAGCTCACTGCGATATAGTAGGTGTGATACATATAACTTATACTATTGCTCATTAGAAGTTATACAGTTTACAAAAGTGTGTTTTTACTGAAATCTGATGACTGCTCGATTATGGCGCTCTCGCGTGCGATACGTGACGTCCAAAAATAGCGTGAAAGAGCTTGGGTAGTAAGAGAAAGATGTCGGTCCTCGACGAACCTCTTTGAAAACGGCGGAACGTGTTAGTCTCTATAGGAAAAGCGTTAGATTGAGCCAGCCACTGCTACGAAGTAACCAAGAAATCGTGCAAAATTACCTACTATGAATAGGAAGCGGAATCGGCCTGCTAAGAATAGGAAGCGAGTGTGAGTAGGAGAAGCTTGTATGTATTTAAATAAAATACATAAATAAGATTAAACGAATTTACTGCGTGAAGTTTATGGCACCCACGTTTCAGCAATGTTGCAACTGCAAATGTCCAGGGTAAACCGCCGTTGTCAGTCTACCCTGGACAAAGACGGTGCAACATCGTGCCACAAATTTCACGCGGTAAATTCGTTTAATCTTATTTATTATGTCAAACAACCGCGATAGTGTTCGATTTGATAAAATACTTAAATAAATGTAATTTGTGTATTTTTGATTAGCCATGTCATTTCTGTATTATAGTGAACATACACGCCCTTTGGCCCATACTCCACTGCGGCTGCGTCCCCAATACGCCTACGCGAAGTGACACCGATACATGATTTCTCTTTTGTGATACGGATACTTGTAGTTCCCATTTCTGAAGAGCTTCGATTCGAATATGCGAAATGGGCACAACGCATATGGCATATCCTGCTAGGATGTCGATAACTTCAGGAGTTGCAAGTCGATAACTGCAAGGACACTGATGCTGATAATATTCTACTCTACGTCCTTAGGAATTCTGTAATGAGCCGACTTGATCTTCGTGGATTCGTTTGGATCTATGAGTTATTTAGACTCACTTTCACTTTCGGTGGAATTTTCCAAATTCAGCGTGTGCATGTCTTCAGTGTATATCAGACATTGATTATTTTTTATACATTGCTACGGAGATGAGACATCCTTTAGGGAGATGGTCTCATTTCACTGAACTGACCTGAAATGACGTCACCAGAAACGACATAATTTCAAATGATTTCAAAATTTGCCTTCTTTCGATTGAATTTCTTCGATTGCCATGTCCTTTCGATTGAATTTCTGCACAAATTATTTGATCGACTCGATCGTATCGCGAGTGTCTTGCGACAAGAAAATAAGACGACTTTTCTTGCACCAAACATTACTTTTTTCACGACATTACGATGCGGACCTACGCGAGGTCGGCGTGCCGTTTGTCGAATTCCTCGGCTGTCGACTGTCGATTTTTAATCGGACGACTGCTGAGAGGATTTAGTACCGTCGCGTCAAAGCCGTTAGTACACGTTTTTCTACGCATTATATTTTGTATTTTATAGTTATTGCTTTACACGATGCATTAAAAAAGTTCCAGGGCTACCTCGAAATAAAATTTCTAAAGATAGTATAAAAGAATATTACCGTGTTGGTTTTCAACATACGTCCCTTCCCTCGTGAGACCGGTTATAGGATTTTGGAACGCTTGTCGTAAGGAGCGGACTTATCACAAAATCCACAAATAGTACCATTTTTGAACGTCTAATGCGACGCGACAAAATTAATTATACAGCTGAAAAAATACTTCACTTACACAATTCCAAAAAGCCAACACTCCAAATAAACTAGTCAGTTAGTTCTACCGACAAAGTATAGTTTTTTAGAGTATATCTAATTTGCATAACTCGGACACGGATCGTGCCGCCTAAATACGCAACACAAAGAGTTAAATTAAAGTCGAGTAGCCATGCGATGCCCTAATGGCTTTCGAGAAAAGCGTCACGTGCCAACGGCGTCCGCGCTTTGTTCGTGCTCAATTTTCTCGAAGGCTTTCAGCGTCACGACGTGGGTTTTCCCCTGAATACTGGATGCAATGCGCCCTACAAAATTGATAGTTTTCAGCCGCCACCGCGCGTCGCCGGCCTTTGCATGGCAATCAAACGTTTCCAGAGCGGTACGAGCGCCATACATTTTTAAAGGGAGGCGTTAACCGTGTGCGCAATTAACTCAGTCGAAATGAGTCTAAATGTTAAGTTGCTTTTCTATATTCGAGGACTCGCTATTGGGTAAAACTAGTGACGATATAGCTTGAATTTCATCTCTTCGTTGTCGAAAATAAGAAAATGGTAAATCAAAGTAATTGTGGCGGACATCTATGTATCTACTTTTAACAAACTCCTCAATACGGATTGCTTATGAAATGAAGGATAGTGGTACTTAGGAAACAACAGAATGCCAGTTAAACTAAAGACATTTTGGATAAGTCAGGAGTTACCAATCACGGGACGGGCCAAAGTTGCCGATGTATATCGCTACTTTTACTGTTATTTTTCTGAATTTTACTGAAAACCTAATAAAATCCTAAAGGTTTCAAACTTGTTTAGAGGGTTTATTACCTTTCCCACTTAAAAATTGACACAGGCTTATGTTATTTTAAATATTGTAATTAAAAAACATAAAGCCATTTTGGCTTGTCTTAAACGACATTTCTCCCCAATATTACTCAAAAGATATATAAGATTATTAAATAAAGCATTAATCAAACGAAACTTTAGACCTTTATCTCAAAATTTGTATAACCTTTATAGTTGAAATATTTGTAATTATACTGTTTATTTTGGTTATGTTATGTGTTGATTTGGCGCTTAGTATGTATTGCCCTCTTAATACTACTATTAAATACTACTACTATTAAATACAATAATTCCAATCGTACATCGTTTATAACAGTGTATGTGCATCACTATGCTATGGACGAACCCGCCGCCACGGGGCATTATAACGAACATTATCGATGTTGACATCAATTATCGACAATTATCCCTTTTTCTGTTGGTATGACTGATCGCACAATTTATTGATAACATTTTACACTGCATTTATTTTACATTTTATGTAATTGTTACGTTAGATTAATATGAATAAGGGTAACTAAAAGTCTTCAATTAAGAAGCCTGTTCTTAAGAACAGAAACCGTCCGAGTGGGCGCGCAGGGTTGGTTACTACGAACCAGATGAAAGGCGTAAATGACAGCCTTCCTAGCAACCCCCCGGATACCCCCTTGCTTGGACAGCGTTACTTTCTCTACCGTGATATCTAACATTTGAAAGGAGTTAGATAGAACTGGTGCTGGTCCAAATTCCGCGGACTTTTGCTAAGGGTTCTTTCAGAATACAGCTTCGGTTTAGAAAAGTAGCCGTGTGTAACCGCACTGGACACGTGCACTGTCCCTTACCGTTTGGGATGCTTTAGAATAATAACATGGATAAGGACCAGCTTGGTGGTTGGATCGATTACGGTGGGCCTGGGTATTTTCCCGCCATCGGTTACAATTATCCCTACTCACATATTAACCGGGTCCATAGACCCGATGAACTTATTCACAATACTGTTATGTTTAACACTACCGCATCAGGCGAATAGGTTATTATTTTGACCCACCTTTACCTGTCCTGGCGTTTCGATGGTTCTGTTAAAGTGCTAAACGTCATTCCATCTCTCGAAGAGCGTATATTAAGAGATCTCTGAGGTCTCTTCAGCAATTAGGGATCAACAACCGGCTACACTTGAAAATGTGATTGATGATTTTAAGGTTGTGACTTCCGCTGATGCGGTAGCCGCCGGTACGTACGCTGAGCTCTGTGATCTACCTGGTGTGTTAACACCGCCCATTATTGCGTCGTCTCACGTCTGCGAGTCTCACGTCTCGCAACTTGATCTCATCACTCAGTGTGTCCTCTTGCTTTGACCGGTTATCGTGTTTCCTCAACTGTCAACTTTGAACACGTCTATAAGTTGCGTTTCTGTTGACTCTCTTGATGGATTCAATTGTGTTGTGCATACTACCGAATCCACATCATTTATAATAGCCTAAACGACGCGTCTCCGGACAATTATTTAAACGCAAGATTACGAATAGGCGATTGACGCTAATGTCACTTCAAATATAGTGGGCTGTTTGGACGTCTAGGGCTTGGGCAGCCGCGGAGGTTTGGGCGGCGAGTTTAATCGCTCGTCCGTCCGCCCATGAATTATGATGGACGGCGCGCATAATGACGCAGCACTTTCGCCCCGCTAATGTAACGGTCGCCGTGAATAACATCCATCAACAGTCAATATTATTACCATAATAATAATGCCCAGCCGCGTCGTGCCCGTTTTTTATCGCGATTTTCGGGCTTCTCCTTCACTCGTTACATATTCATTGTCGGGGGACCTTGGCTTGCGGGTTGCTGGGGCGAATTGAGCTGGGTCATACATGATTTGCTCATCCGGATGCTACCAAATAGGAGACAACAAACAAGTAATCCAATCAAATATTGTGCCCGTATTCCCTAATATAGCATAGTCCGTAGGGTAAGCATTTGAAACAAGATTTATTATGAAGTCGTTCTATGTACATCATTTTGCTTCTTTTTTCCTTCTTCAGAAATTTTAAATGAGTAATTTGTATGTCGCCTAAAGTTATCATTTTTTAGTTAAAATGAGTGAAATTCTAGAACAATGATGATATTATAAAATCTCAAAATTTACTTTCCTTTCGTGTCACGGTATTCGGCTTATTTGAATCTTAATATTTATCAGTCGGCTCTTACCTGCAACAAAGAAAGAGAAAGGAATTAGTGATTGTTTAGAAAGTACTTAGGTACATAGAAATATACAATGTTAAAATATAACGCAGAAATGCTGATGGTCCTACCGAGCCAGATTTCAAATATGAGCGAATGGAATAACAAAATAAAATCAAGTTACTGCCAATAAGTTTCCATCAATATCCATTAATAGCTTGTAGCTACATTTCGCGTTAACGGCTAGAAATTTGGGTATACTTTCGAACCTCTATTCGAAGAACATGTCAGCAGAAGGTTAGGATGGTGCTTCGCCCAGCGTCTTTGTATATAGGTCACTTGAGTAACTCATCGCCAGTGTGCGGATCAATTTTATTCAATTTGATTTAATCTGTGTTGTTGAAACGTTGTTTTCTAGTTTATGGTTTCGGAAGCATAAAGAACGAGCTCTCCTATAATATCAGTCTAGTATAATCGCTCTCTATTTTTAAGCTTCTCTTGAAAATGCATTTCTTCTCTCATCAAATGTAAACTTTCACCCTTCTCATCCATTTAACTTTTTCAGTAACTTAGGGGGTCTAATAGGGTGGTCGTGCAGCTCGGATCCTAATGGACAACTCTGTTTATCATGGTCGGCCCGACTCATAGCTCAGCTCCTATCAGGCAGCCTCATCGAAGAAGAATCCGATGAACCTGCTGTGCATGGCGGCTGTTCTTGGGGAAGACCTCGGGCGACCCTGGATGTTTGAGCACCGGCGCCATGCCGGACTTGGCTTGGCAACCTTCCTGACGAGAAGCCCTCCACTATCGGATATATGCGATGATCGACTGGTCTGATCCGAGTGTATCCTGGTAATGCGACATATGCACTCGGTGAAAACTTCGGATGGATGGTTGTCTGACGCACTGGTCGGTTTGTCGGCCCTTGCTCAACAGCGAATAGTCGGAGGAGTTTGGAAGCGTAATGCCATTTAAGAAAGCGGGGGTAGTAAGATACCTTAAGCTATCTATCCTTAAAAACGATACGTTGACCTACCGATATCTGGTGGCAAACCGAGTAAAGGGCGCGACATCCGTGACATATTACAGTGAGCATTTCCGCTTACTTAAGGTAGAAGATAGCGCAAGTGACTTCGAACCTGTGACCATACGGGAGGTCGGAGAAACCTGACCACATCTGATAGTAAGGGTGCGATGAATGCCACGCTGGGCTTGAATATTATCAGTGCCTCGCGGTAAGGCGTACGATTTTTACAGGCTGAGGCGGAGCTTGGTAAGTATATTGTCTTTGTCCTCAAGTCTATTTGTTTCTTCTCGGGAAGATATAACGACAAGATCGTTGAAATGCGCCGGGGTGGATGGGTTCGCCTGTAGCAGTTGACAATTACAATTGTAACGTAGTGTTGTTTTAATTCTTTTAATGGACATCTATTTATCGTCAGATTTAGTATAAGCAATTTTAAACAATATTTTTATGTTTGATATTTAATAAGTAAAGCATCTTCTTTGAATTACCCGGTAACTCTCCCTACAAAACGATAGTGGATTTTAAGACATCATTTTAATTATTGTTCAATAGAGTTATTATGTTAGAGTGTAATTAGAATATAGTTCGATTTCTTCAGTATTTCCATATTTCTTAAATAGAAAGAAAAACTTTTTCCAAATTTAAAAAAAATGTATATTTTATGCAATTTGATTTATTTTACTCGGAGCACCTATTATTTATTGATTTAATAGCAATGCTCAAGACTTTCTTCATATTTCATTTTAAATGATCAAGTTACGCCTTTAAAAAATGGGGTCACAATAACCACACGTCTTCGGCAAAGTTTGTATGTTTACATCCCCAGTTAAAGGTTTAGTGAATACTTCGCATCCGTGTGTGGGTAAGAGTTCGCTCTTTCCCGTTAGGCCACGCCTGTGTATATTCTACCAAACACACAAATACACATGCAGTTTTGACGGTGTATTGTTGTAGCCGACTAAGTACGACGTACCACCTTTACTATCTCCTGGCAGTATAGGTAGGGTGACAAAGCTATGGCAGTGCGGAGCGGTTGCCGGAGTTGACCACTCGTTTCCGTTCCGTATATCCGGTCCGGTCCGAACCGCGCAGGTTTAAACTTGTTTGACGGAGGGGAGCAGCCCCATTGTCTGTCCGGATATGCGGACTAGCTGCTGGCTAATGCGTCGGCAAATCGTCCAACAACCGGTGTATACCCGTATACCTTCATGCTGCATAGGTCATTCAATGGACGAATATATGACCATTCAATGTTGACAAGAGATCTTCATCGGTAAAATCTATAATACTCGAACCCTCTCATGGTTACGATATTGATGTAAAAAATCTAAGTTGATACACGAAATTACTTTACCAAATTTCGTCTTGATGAAGGTTCTAGGTATTGACTATAACAATTGTGATTTACAGGTTATATGTCCAATTCATCATTTTATACCTACTTCTTCTATCAGTACAATTCTTCAATTAGTACAGTATTATCTACCTATGTTATATTGTTGATGTTTACGCTATTTACCTTGAAGTGCTTCAATAAGATCAACTCGGAGTAAAGATTGAAAAGCAGAGGCGATATTATGCAAATCTGTCTCACTCCA
The DNA here is from genome assembly GCA_027564375.1 of Micropterix facetella. Lineage (NCBI taxonomy): Eukaryota > Metazoa > Arthropoda > Insecta > Lepidoptera > Micropterigidae > Micropterix > Micropterix facetella. Next base: position 4,824,594 of record JAOPUG010000376.1, on the reverse strand, counting down.
CCTTTCACAAATATTCTAGCCAACGCACTTCAAAACATTCACATAAAGCAGTTCTTCGAATTGTGACCCTTTTTTCGGCCTGCTTGCTGGACTAGAAAGACACGATTCGAGAGTTAGCGACGATATTACCTTCGAAATATTCGCATAGTAAACGGCGAATGCAGACATAATAAAATATGTGGCGGCGAAAAGCGATGGCCTTTATTGCGTATTGTCTGCGTCGATGGCGGAAATGGAGAAAATTGTATCGAGTCAGACGACATATCGAGGAATCGGAAGGCGTTTACACGGTTAGTTAGTCTGCAGCTACTCGTCTGGAAACCTGTCAACCGGAGTGGGGGGCGTTGACCACAGTGAAGTAATATGACCGATGATATCGATAATATCGATAATAGAATAAAAGAGTTTTTTTCGTACTTAAATATTAAAACACAAAAAGGCGAGCTTATGGCAACACGACAATATCTTGCAATGGCATACTGCAGGGTTATATGCGCGGTTTGTAGAAATAAAGATAATGTTTAATTCTACTGACGTATAAAGAAATAATTTACCTGTGAAAAATACAAACTACTATATTTAAAACTAATGATTCCCGAGGAGAGTAAATTGGTAGGGGAAGGAGAGAGAAAAGAAAGAAATGGTTACTTCTTAGAGAAGTATCACTCATTGAGGTGAGTCTTGAATTATTCTAAAAAGGCGAGTTTCGTGTATTTGCTGGGAGATCGTTCCAGTCTTCCACCAACGTTTTGTAGTATAAGAGCATGAGTAGAAATTCGTATTATGGAGAGGAATTTCGAGTAAATTGTCAGAGGTTGACCGAAGCATGACACAGTGAGAACTTAAAAGAACGAAACTTTCGTGGAGATAGGTTGGCAATGATTGGAACAGAACACGATAGAGGACAGCAAGTACGAGTATGAATACTTCTCTTTTAGCGTACTGGCAACTACGCTAGCTCTGCACTATATATCTAATATCTAATCGCTATCTGCCGAAATGGAACGTTTGTTGACGGGTGTATTTTGCTGATGCTGGATTTCTTTCATAAGGTTTCCTAAATCTACAGATGCTGATCTGCTGCTTGGCTCATTATCTTTTATACACTTTGATACCAGTGGATCCGTTATTTTATTTCTATTGTTAATAGAAGCGTGTTTAAAAAGTGGATTTGTTTAATACATAAAATTTAACGTATTTCCTGTGAATGTAATCTGATTGTGCTTTTAAATAAATCTGAATGTGCTATTAAATAAATTACTTTAAGTTTATGTGAAAAAATTCCATATATACATATCATCAAGTTACATTTTTGTAAGAAAGCATGATTACACTGTTCACAAATTAAAATTTCCTAATATTCCTATGGACACTTTATAAATGCTTATTCAAATATTTTTTTTTGCGAAAACGATTCATTGCATCGTAAAATAACTAAATTTTTAAACGTTTCTGTGAACAGCATCTAAATTAATTTTACTCATATAAGCACGACCTCGTCGCCCATCCTCCTCAGCATTCCGTCGCCCTTCTTCCTCACTCGAAGAATGTAGTCCAGGACTCTCCAGTCTTTAAATTTAAGACGATGATAGAGATGTAAATAAAATTACCATACATTAAATTAACATACATACATACACATATGAAATAACTGGAGAGTTGGTGAAGAAGTACATCAGCAAACTCGATCTTAATAAAAGTGCTGGACCATAGGGTAATCCCACCATTGCTTTCATTCAGTTGTGATCATAATTTGGCCTTACTGTTTATCTTACTTTTCAAGACATCAGTTTGTAATGGCACCTTTCTTGACGTGTGAAAGCAAGCCTTTGTTACCACAGTACAAAAATCAGTTTCAAGAATTTATTTAATGAATTATTGTCCTATTTACAAACTCTCCATAATCAGTAAGCTATTTCAAAAAATAGTTTACGATCAATTATACGCGGCAACTACTCATTGCATTCTATCCCAACAACCTAGATTTAGATCTGGCAGGTCTACGGTGTCTAACCTTAATTTATTTACGAGTTCCTTATCGCTGCAAATGAGCAAATGCAATCAAGTGGATGCTATTTACACTGACTCCAGCAAAGCATTCGACAAGGTAGACCATACTAATCTTGTCCTTAAACTAAGTTCTGTTGGAATTCATGGTGACCTATTACGTTAATTTGCATCGTATATACAAATTTGTTGCCAGCGAGTGGTTATTGGAGGATTTAAGTCTGACTTAAGAAGTATATCCTCTGGAATACACAGGATGGCCAGTTAGGATTCCTGTTATTTTACATTTTATATCAATGACATAAATAACGTTTTAATGTTGTAATTTTCCACTTTTTGCAGACGATATGAAAACGGATACACCGGTTAATTCCCCTCACGACTGTCAATCGGTCCAGTGTGATCTAGATGGATTATATCTTTATTGCGACTCGAATCGCTCAATTCCTAAATGCTGCGAAATATGCTATCGTTGTTTTATACGGAAAAACAAAGTTATAACCTTTAATTATACTCTTAATGGTTTCTCGATAACCAAGAAAAATATAATCCGAGATCTAGGAGTTCTTTTAGGCAATAAATTATTATTTGAATAGTAGAGAGAGTAAAGAGAATTCAACGTATTCAAAATTTATTCCTGAAACATTGAAACTATCGTTTCTTTTATCGTTTCCCAATTACAATGAAGCAGCTATTTTTCATGGACTTTATTCATTATAATCAAGAAAAAAATGCACAGATGTGGTATTTTACCATAAGTTGTTGACAGGTTGCATCTATTGCTCTGATTTGCTTGGAATGGTATCTTTCCGTGTACGTTCGCGATTAACTCGCCAAAGAGAACTATTCCACCTTCCGGAGCTTAGCGCTAATGCTTAAAACTGTTACATTTATAGGGTAAGTAAAATTTGTAATACGCGGCTCGGGATACTGACGTATTCAACACGTCATCTATCGCTCTCAAGAAGGAAATGATTAATGACGGTGTTGGCATATCATTGGAATTGCAATATAATAATATTAATATGTATTCATGAACATATTTAAATAACATGTATGTATGACTATAAGTTGCTAATATATTAAATTTATTTATTTATTATGACTCCTCCCCTCTGACCTCCCCTATGTGTGTGTTTTTTTTAAATGTTTAGGTGGAAACGTGTAATTAGTGTTGGCTTGAAATTTATTAATTTTGTATCTAATGTATTGAAACAGTTGTATGTTTCCAAAATAATAATAGAAAAAAAATAAAAAAATAAAAAATAAAATAACATTTTAAACAACAGCAAATTGTACGATAATCCAGTCATGGTAGATACAACCCTAGTATGGGTGTTCGGGGTGAATGGGACCTGAGCGGCGCCCAACACAAGCCGCGAGGTGAAAACAGGGCGTCGATTTGGAGCGGAAATGGCTATCGCGGCGTCCGTTCTGGTCACCATTTGTGCCCAGCATACCTGACAACTGCCGGTTAGCTAGCAGACGTGTTATCATGCGAATGGACTATAATGAATGCGGTTTGAAAAGCTTCCGAGATTTTTCCCTTCTGGTATCATTGTAGCAATCGACAATGAACAGGGTATTGGAATAAGGACGGCAAAAATCAAATAAATATCGTTTACTTGACCTACCAATCTAAACTATTGATCGGATTTCATGGAAATTTTGCAAGAATATATTAGGTCTTCACGTATGATGTTGCCTTTCCATAAAATAAATTTTAGACCAAATATTTTGTATGAAATATACACCTTTAATTCATTGACCTCTATTATATATAAAATAGTTGATTTTAATAGCCAATGTTTAATGTATATGCTGTAGATCTCTCGTGGTTAGGAATTAATTAATGTAGCATTTTCGTATTGGTCCATAGCCAAATTGGTAAAGGACCATCCCTGCCCCCTATGCCTATGTCATCAGTTGGTATGTTCAAGGACCACTATAAGAATATATTATAAACAAAAGAAGATTTTTAGAATGACTACTTATTAATTTGATTATTATTATTGTT
>JAOPUG010000376.1:4720279-4735417 GCA_027564375.1 Micropterix facetella | reverse complement strand
TAATGTGCAGAAACCAGTTGACTTTGGGGTATATACGAATTACGGTTCTTCTATTTCAACCAGTTAAATTTGTAGCGGCCGCTTCGCTGCCAAAATATCAAAAAGTATGTATTACTATACGCCCGTAGGAGGTGAGGTCTCTTTAATTTAGATTTTTTTATTTGGAGCTATATGCGGATGGATTGTGCATTCAACAACTGGGCTCTATCAGGCGCACAGAAAAGTGACGTTGACAAAGTGAAATTTAACATGCTTATCGGTGTCAATAAGGGAGGTATTAGAGCCTTTATAAACCAATTTGCGATCGTATGAAATTAATTTTTATAGTATCTAAGAAAAGGATTACTTATATTGCGTAAATCCTATTTTTCTGCGATTTTTATGAGCGCCAATTGGCATTTCTGCACACTACTGGTTAAAACACTACGAACATGCCTAATTTGATTTCATAGGCAACCCAGAATCTATTCATTGATGCTACTTTCTAGCTAATGGGGACGGAGTGTAGTACCGGTGTACTCGGTCTCAAATGTATGCCCATTTCATGGGAAAAAATACTATATTCAATGCCGGTCTGAAGTGGTAAAATGTGGAAATATGTGTTTTTATTCCCACCGCTCTCCAATAGCGAATCTGTCAAAGTCATCAAGCCGACTTTAAACACCCAGCGTACTTTCACTCTGTATAAAATTAATCCTCTTAGCATTCAATAAATAAACTTTTAGTTAGTTTAGTAGTGAGTGAACATTGAATTTCAGACTTCATTTTTGTATAATAATAGATGTTGACCTGATGTCACAGGATTGTTTTAGAAATGTCCCGTTAGCCACACGATCCTGAGTAACGTGCAGGCAAAAGACTCCACAGGCCCATGACGAATTTACCTCTATCAGGTAAAAGACACTCATACTAGTGCCGCAGGCAGGAGTGACTTAAGGCTGCAACTACACTAGAGAGTGGAGAAATACATAGAAATCTTGTAGTAAAGATGCCAGGGGTCCCACTGTGTTTCCTTCCTAGTGCCTTGCAGTTCAAGGTTGGACTCTGCTGGGCTCGTGGTGAAACTGGATAGTAGATTGTTTTTGTCTAAATTCATTTTGACTCATTCCAGGGCGACAAGATGGCAACAGTCATTATAACATCATGGGATGGTGTGCGCGCCTGCAGCAATCAACAATTTTTAATTGGCCACACTAATGTATGCTTTGTAAATTTTAGGAATGTGCCCACAAATTCCCTGTACCCTTGTACGGCAACGAAGGTCAAAAACAAGATAAATTCATACTGACTTCGGCACCAGAGCAGTTAAAATGTGTGGTCACGTTGACTGGAGACAGTATCACACATGCAGTAAGTGATTACTTAAAAGATTATACTAATGCTTCGGAAAATGCTTTATATCTGATTCTATACCCTGTTCATCAAAACGATAGACTATGGCCACCTGCCTTCTCTCTCATTTTGTGTGTATTGAAATAGGAGAGATACACATACAGACCAACATCGCCCATACTGAAAGTGAGAGCATGTCTGGTCCATCCTTTTGAAGTATACTTCATGCCTGACAAGATGAAAACTGAGCATTATCTATCTCAGTGTCTTTCAACCTGTCAGTCGCGACCCCCGGGGGGTCACCAAATGTTACTAAGGGGCTTGCGGTCACAATCCAAGTAAAAGTAAAAAGCAAGTATTGTATGTCATATACTGCAATAAAAGTACATTTTCAATGAGAAGGCTGTGCTTTATTTTTTAACAAATTATCAAATCGTGGTTGTATTTTTGAGACGTTAACAATCAAATAATTTTCTAATTGAAGCCTATGTCTCTTCTTAGTTTTTATATTTACCATGAAGAGAATGTTAGTTCGCATAGGTAAGAAGTGGCAAATGTCACTAACAATTTAAAGGATCTCTTGCCAGCTCTGGATATTCTTTTATTCTCTTCATCCAGAAGTTGTCAATCGTTTGGAAATTGAATTCCATTTTAAGCATGCTGTCAGCAGCTAAATCTTTAAGATTTTCTTTCATCCTTATGGATGACAGATCGGCCAGTTGTACTGACATACCCAAGAAAGGATTTAGTACCCATATTTGCCCATATGCAGCTTCAGAATCAAGTTCTAGAAAGTAACTTAATAGTTTCTCAATAGCAACTAAATAGCAAAGAATATCATGCAACGTGTCTGAAATATCTGCAGACCTCGCTGGAATGAGGTTTCCCCCGCGCTGTCCGCATGCTCACCTGTTGCCGTCATTTGGTTGGTCAAGCGCGTTGATGACGTCATTTGGTCAGATCTGCAGATATTTCCTACAGGTTATACACAGCATTGGTTTTTTCAATCAGTAAGTAGTCTCAATTGAAAGAAAATAAATTACGTCATTTTTAAAATCACTGGCATAGTTTTATTATGGACCTGTGGGGTCGCCAGAATTTTTTTACTTATAAAGGGATCGCGCATTGAAAAAGATTGAAAAACACTGATTTATCTGATTAAAAGTAGTAATAGCAGGCATAGACCATACACACAACGGCGCTAATCTCTGCGGTAATAATTAAAATGCCTTCACGATTTGCTAATAATGTTGGAATTTGAGAGTTTGCTAATTCGAGTTGGATTTTCACTAATTCCAAACATTTACAGGCCCATTACTTAAGACCAATGTCAATCTACTTTAATTTATAGGTCAACTAAAGCGGCGTGAATGGAGAGAGCCGAGAGCGTCTATTGTTTCGCTCCTTGCTCCTACTGCTGGCTGATGTATTATATAGCTTATATATTATATATAGATCAGTATACATTATAAAATACAATGGTAGAGATAAGTGAGACACATATTATTAACATATTTTTTTTTGAAGATTGCCATTCGACAATATTTCATGGTAGGTAAAAAAAATTAATACAAATAATACCAATCAAGTGCTAATTTGACTCCAACGTCGTCCGTACTTTGCGGGATCCGTGTTTTGAAACATTTTCACACGCATTGCCCAGGAAAGGACGGTCAGACAGACAGCTAGACAACAAACTTTTGTCAATAATGTTTAAAAAATAAAATCATATAAATGACCTATATGCAGTACCTACATTGTAAATTATGTGTTCGTCGATCCAATATTATATTTGTCATACTCGTATGGCCAAAGTTGCTAAAAAATATAAATAATATTACATTAAATCAATTATTTAAGAAACTGATAAAGGAATTTTTATATTTCTCAAACCGTCATTCATGTTTTTTGTGTCGTCGCTTTCATGTTTGTAAGCATGTAGAATCACTATACTTAGACCATACTGAAAGTTTTTGGATTCTGATAAAGTAAAACACTTTGTTTTCAAAGTATTTCGAAAGTATTCTCCCTGATAATTTATACGCTTTTTTTATTCTTTGAAACTATTGGGGAAAACAGGTGGCCCAGTCTTCTTTAGAGGTCTCTTCAATGGCTCCTCGGAACGCTATAACCTCCTCTTCTAGGGTTGTAAACCATATACCTCAAAGTTTTCCCTTAGTTTTTGTAAACAAAAACAAAGCACAGGGTGCAAGGTCTGGGCTGTACGGGGGATGAATCATCAGCTCGAAGTGTGAGGTCTTCAAAAACGCCGTTGTCATCTTAGCGGAGTACGCGGATGTATCGTCGTGATGGAGGACTACTTCGCTGCGAGAACACTTTTCACTAACTTATTTTACTCCTCCAAAGGAATCCTCGAAGGAAATCCTCCAAAGAAAAGACCCACTCCACCGATTGATTATTTCTTTCAGGTTCGTAACAGTACACTCAGCTTTCGTCTCCTGTTACGATATCATTTACTGCTATTGATTGTCTTTCGTCCTATTCTTTTTATCGTTTAGAACTTCCGTTAACTCATGCGGTATCCATCTCGAACAAAGCTTCCAAACTTTCAGGTGTACGTGCAAAATATTTTGCACTTGGCTCATGCCAATGTTCAATGTTGTACGAATTCGCTGACATGTAATTTTTTTTATCCCATAAAATTACCTGTCGTTTAGCATAAATGTTAGTTTCTGTTACCACTGTCACCGGCCGACCTTCGCGTGAGAGCTACAATATGGGGCTTCATCACTAAATACTAATTAAGGTCTTTGGCAACTTTCTTGTTGAATTAAACCACAGCGAAAATAGTAAAAAATCATTCATCGAAAATTGTCTAGTATATAAAATGTCTGTGTATAAGGTGTGCGTGTGTGTGTTTATGTGTAAGAGTGTGGTGAGTTTGCGAGTGTGAAGTATGGATCGTGAGAGTTAGTATGAGGGCATTGATATATATTATATATAGAATTTCCAACATATTGTATAAAAGTTATTGTGTAAATATTGTGTTCAGTTTATAAACTGGTATAAAATAATAATAATCATTGTCTTATTAGTGTATAAAAGTAATAAAAATCAGTGAAATAAATAAAACAAATAGTCAGTTAAATGTATTAGTGAGGATTTCATTTACGGAGTATTTATAAGAGCTTATGGAATAGTTAAAAACGTCAACCTCATTTAATGATGGTATATTTTTAATGATATTTCAACGTCCGAATCTAACTTTGAATAGTGGGCAACTTTCCCTATATCAATAGCGCTGAATACCGCAGTCAATTTCACACATCACAACGAAACGACCGACCGTAAAGGTTGAGAGTCCGATTTCGCCTGTCCCCAACAAGTTCTAGTGGCCCCTATTCTATTTACTGGCTGTTTGTCGGCAGAATGCGAGTGCCGTTTATAGCCGGAATGGCACTAAACTTGCGCATAGAGCAAAGGAATGAGGCGAGCGTCGGTAATATTGTAATCAGCAAATGGCTTTTTGATGTGTTTCATACAAGTTTGAAGCGCTCGCTAAACAAAACAGGACGCATTCTGCGCCGCCGACGTGCAGCATGGCGTCGCGACGTCGGGCGACGCCTGAAGGGGCGCCCGAGGAGGCTCGGCACAGCGTCGCTGCGGACGACATGCACATCAGATGGGCCATGTGGGTTTTTGTTAGGGCACACCGATATGATCGGGATTTATTATTTATTTTATTAGTACAATGAACGTTCACCTTAAGCTGATGTGCCTATATCGACGAATAGTGTTAATCACTGGATTCAAGAAAATTGTCCAATCGGTTTTTGAATTGATTTACATTCACTGATTCACTGATATTCTGCGGTAGGTTAGGTTAGTAGGTTAGGATTTATTATTACTATTGTTAGTTTGTACTGGTAGGTGAACGCGCACCTTAAGCTGATGTACCCATATCGATGAATAGTGTTAATCACTGGATTCAAGGAACTTGACCAATCGGTTTTTTAATTGCTTTACATACACTGTTTCAATCTCTTTCTGGGGTAGGCGATTCCAATCGTCAACAACTTGATTCGAGATAAAAATCTTCCGAAGATTTGTGTGAAATGCTGTCTTGGTCAGTTTTAAAGAGCGTGTACGAAGATTAATATGGGTACTGAGGTGTATTATATTGGTGAGGTGACTACAGCGACAATGTCCTTGTAACACATTATAGGCCTCCACCCTTTCGGCCTGTTTTGTACTGTGGGTTGTTATAACATTAAGAGTCCTCGTATTACATATGCCTCGGTTCTCGTGAGATTTCGGTGAAATATCTCTGTACCCTTCCAGCAACTGAAAATCCTAAACAAATTAAGAATTCCAAATTTGGAAACCATATTCTAAAATGGCCTGATGTGTATGTCTTATAGATCTTCGGCATTAACTTACGTATTAAATTTCTGAAAGCGTATTAAGCTGTCTGCGCGTTTAGTTATAACTGAGATATGCAGTTTCTATTTCAGGCTATAGGTTTGTTTACACCGATGTCGTTTTATGTTGACGTACATTCGAGTATGGTTCCATTCAGTGTGCAGGTATTACTTCGGCTTACCCAGGAAGGGATGAAGTCTTAAAATCGCGCGAAAAATGTAACGAAATCGAATCGTCCAAAAAGACTTTTCTCGACCTTTCACATTCCTAGAGTCCATCTAAACCAAAAAAAATGTGTGTCTGTCTGAATGTGTGGATATCTGGATGTTACTATGCACGATAATTCGAGTAAACTATTTTCTTTCGCCAATCGATAGCTGTGGCCAATCGGAAGAGCCCAGTTGATTGTAGTTGGGGTCTATACGACCTATGATTGGAGTACCTGCCATACAAATTGTCCCTATAAAATTAGTTTTCTGATTAGTTCTGTTCGAGATTAGATTTGAAACTGCGAAAATATGGGTTATGGCTTTTGAAAGGATCGTTAACTCATTTATTAAATATATTTTTAAGTTTGATCGCAATGATAGTTTATATGCATCGGAGATGAAGTAAATTTGCAAAAAATGCGGGATTTAGCCTGATGGCGGTAAAAGGCTGATAAAGGAGATGGAAATGGTAGAAGAAAGATATGGTAAATATGCATTAATGAGATGGCAAAAACGATAAAATCATATTATATTTTATCCTGACGTATGAAAACAAAGTCCGGACGCGAAATCAACACATTTTGTCGCATTCATGCAAACTCGATGAGCTAGCGTGCATTTTGCTGGTGCATTATTAATCTGGCAGCAGCGCAGCGTAGAGATTTTCGTGTCCCAAAGTCCAAAACTTTTGATGAAACAGAAGCGACGCTGTCACTAGATTGTTACTATAAGTTTATACTACGAGTTGAGTGCATAGTGCATGAGGAAAACAAACATATTTGCTTTTATTTCGTCACTAGACTTAAAGCCCGTTCATAACGGGCTGACTACTATGAATGGAGCTTGAGTCAGATTTAGTTTACTGGCCAATCGATGTAAAGGTAAAGAAAAGCATTTAATGTAAGTAACTAATACATTTATTCACTTTTACAATCACACTGACGTTCATCATGTATACGCGATGTATCTACGGCGAATATTTTTTTTTCATTTGTTTTATTAGTATTTATTGTAAAAGCCCAAATTGAATTATTAAAAACCCTTAAATTACGATATAAGTACATATTATTACCTATATTACTATATAAGTAGATACGATAACTTTTCAATAAATTGAGACGTCCTCCTACGTTCCAACTATCGACATCGCGTCAGCCTGACATTCAAATAAAAATGCATAGTTCTCTGTATACGAATTATAACTGATTATATTAATTTGATAAAACCGTCACCGGTCAGCACACCTTCTACCGTCTTGCTTTAACACAGCTTCTTTTCAATAAGTGTGAAAGAGATGCACATCGACACTAATATACACAAGGCTAAACCACCCTTCTAATCTCATTTGTCTAAGGCGAGAAAGAAATGAAACGCTACCACCAAAAAGTGTTAAAAAAAATAAATTCCTTAACCTAATTGATTATGAATGACCATACTAATGAATTATATATGAATAGCTTCCTTGTAAAACAACGATTCTGCTGGTATAATTTTTATGTCGACCCATGTATATTAAACTAAGTTTTCCATACGGAAATAAAACTTAGTCCCTTGTTAATATATATCATGTCATATAACGAGTGACATTAGTAATTTGATATATACACTCGTATACCCGCTGTAAACAACCGAAATATTGTATAGCTATTGCTTTTTTCCCTTTTTTATAAGTGAGGTATTTGTAGTTTCAGAATTGTATATACGTTTCTACAATCTGTAAAGTATTCTCAAAATAAGTGAACTATGGACAATTTGGGGAGAAACATACCAGATACGTTGATATACTGAGAATATATATATTTAAATACCCACGATATGAAGCAATAAAAGTCTAACAGCTGCATCCTGCACTGAAATAAACAATGACGAAGTGCGATATTTCTCACCAGTGTTCCTAGACTGCACCTGCATTACATTTTCGGAGACTATGAGAGCAGATATTATCCATGTTTTCAAAATATAGTACGAATTCAAACAGAATCTCAAACTTTGTGAGACAAAACTCCAAGTCCAAGAGTCACAAGATTTTGTGTCTCTGTCACTCAAGCCACTAAGTCATCTTACAATGATCGACGATTCATTTTGGGATTGGTTATCAGTAGTCAGACGCCCGAACTTGGTCTTTCATATGAAGCCTTTGTGCGTGAAATCGAAGGCACTATATTATCTTAGTCAGATGTATGTCATCTTAGTATTTTTTTGTTTCCTTTGTTTATCATTTTTCATTATTTGGTCTAGATTTAAAATGCATAATTCATACTGTTAATTATAATTACATTATATATCACATAAATATACCTTTTTTAAATTTATACGATTCTTTAAATGGATATTTCTTGCCCTTAAATAAAACTATACAACCTTCAGCAGATCTGTCCTATCTGGGCCCGATTGCGTTTATTCGTGAACTAATATTAGAAATGAGTTCATTCGAAGACAGAGCAATACGTTAGAGTGAAATACAAAATGAACGAGCATCCATTTTCCCCACCAAAACTACCTGCCGAACTTATAGCCATCCGAAAAAATTTAAACACTTTTGGAGCGGCCTTAGATATAGCAGTATTTTTCGGTGGATAGTTTTTTCAAACGCAAAAGTGATAACCGTTCATTTCACATTCCGCTCGAACGTATGATCCCGTCTCGTTCACATGAACTAATTACCCATTTTTATTTTTATTCACGAAGAAACGCAACCGAGTCAACTCGGATAGGCAGGCAGCTATTTTAGCACGAGCTTCGGATACTATAAGCTCAAAGCTGGTACAAAACTGCGTGGCACTTTTGAACTCCCTGGGCGAAAAGAACAAGAAAGTTCTGAGATGGGTTCCCGGCCATGCAGGAATCGAAGACAATGAAAAATCCGACGAACTTGCCAAGACAGGAGCAAAGGGAACGCTATACGGTCCTGATCCATGCTGTGGCGTATCAAAAAGCCTGGCAAAACTAATGCTAAAGAACCTATGTTTGGAACAATCCTTACTCACTGGAACAATACGACAGCCTTGCTTGAGACAGTCTAAAGCGCCAATCGAAGCTTACGACCGTAAGACTGCCCACGAGGCTTTAGCACTTAATAGGAACAATAGCACTAAATAGGAATGCCGGTGAGGGCGCTCACGGGGCATTGTAACCTGAACAGATACATATCCAACCTCAACATCCGGGATACTAGAGTGTGCAGATTCTACCAAACTACAGACGAATCTCTTCTGCACCTCGTATGCGAATGTGGCCACTGATGCCTAAAAGAAACACCCACCTGGTTGGCTACTACCTCCAAGCTGAAGAGGTAAAACAATGCAGCGCCAAGAACTTATTTTGGTTCTTAAACGAGGCGAAGCTTAGCATGTAACTATAGTAGGTGGTGATAACAATAGACCTCTCTATGTACCCAGTGATACAAGGTTCAGTAACCCTTGAAACAGCCACACACAACAAAATTTAATAAAATAAATTCGATGTAAAACGCAATGTCGATCAATAGCGGTAACAGAATAAAATATAAAATGTTTATCAAACTACGTTCTATTTTGTAAGTTAATACAGCTTTTTGGTTCAACTATTGCGTTTTGTATTGTATTATATTATCCTGATTTTTCAAGTCATAACAGTTTGTGCCACCTACATATAAACAATAACCCCTATAAAATTTCGGAGGTCATACCGATACGTCACGGAGCGGAAGACTTTGGCCCTTATTGAGTTTCGCCTTCGCGTTTCGCACCTCACTGTGTGTGCTTCAGTCGAGTGGATATTTCTCAATTCGTTTCACTTTCTCCTGGCATGGGAAAAGGGGTTTACGTTTCCTCCATTGGTATATATATTCGTTCTCACCCCCACCATTTCTTGTTTTCCTTTACGCTCACCGCACTGTTTACTTTAGACATATTTTGGCAGATACTCGTGTGCGGGACGAATTTTGTTTTGGTTATTTTTGTTTTTATATAACATAATCAGGGTAGCCTGACTTTGTTCGATTTAGGATTACATCTTCCACCTTCTTTTTGCATTATTATCAATCTAGCAGTACTAGTTAGTTGTAGCGCGCCTGAGGCGTCCGTTATAAAATAAATCAAATTTCGAACATTACGGGATCGTTCACCTTGAAAAAAAATTATGTTAAAAATATTATATTTCATTGCATATAAATATTATATTAACCAATTTCTTCCTGCACGTGGTTAATATAAAAAAACAATAGGATCTAAAAAAATCGTAACGCCTGTAACGATCGTAACATCCGTAGTCGGTTTCAAATACTGCTTTCCGTGAAATCAACGAAGTTAAGCAGCATCGGGCGTGGCCAGTACTTAGATGGGTGATAGTCTGAGTATTGCCACGTGATGTTATAAAAGCCGGCTGCCCGTAAGATAATTGTCATTAGAAATAAAGGTGGGCCGTTACCGCAAGCACGAAAAAAAAACAATATATTTTTACTATTGGGCAAATCTATATCAGGTCTAAACCTTCTGTTAATCTTGACAGTATTAACATTGCTTTGTCTATTTTTAGCTGAAAGTAGATTGGTTTATTGTCTATTTTTTATCTTGTTGCATATAAAGGTCATACAAATCCGCCAAAGAGACCCCCCTCCGCGACGGTAAACGTCACGCGTTCCAAAAAAATCTTCCAAATTCGAACTTTTCTTATGCGGCCGGCCTCGCAGCAGCGAGCTAATCCATCATCGGCCAAAATAGGGTCGGGCGTCGTCGGTCAAACTGGGCGATGTGAGAGAGAGACAGAGAGAGAGAGAGAGACCGCGCGACATCAACCACCGACGTTGTCCGTTGACGCACGATAATTACCGACAGCGTTACGAAAGAAAGAAAGCGCGTCATAGCCCGAAATTGAACGCGAATTTCGAGCGTTACGCTTTATGTGATCAGTCAGCGAGCCAGGGATGAGCATAACTATATATTACGACGATCCTAGCCTCGTAATTTTATTGATAATTTATTATGTTTATGTCATACCATTGTCACGTATGTTTTTAATTATACTTCATCACATTCCACCAACTGTGATTACTAAATCCATAATAAAAACGTTTTATTTTTAAATTTAGAATGACCCTGTTTGGTATTGAACGCCCCCGATGGAGGTGGAACAACATATATCACGTGTTTAATTGCTGTCGATTAAGGTTATCGTTTATATTACAATACACATGTCAATTTCATCAGTTTTGTACATTTAATAAGTGTGGAACTTTCTGATCTTATACGTGATACTACTGAATAGTTATATCATTTGTAATTTAACTTACATAGCTGGCTATAACACTTTATACTACCGTTTCTGTCTGTGAAATCCCCGCAATCCCACAGCAGCAGCTCTCGTTCCGGTCCGGCAATCTTTTAAAGCCGCCTGCCCTCCCTGTAGGCCAGATCGCGGAATATTAGCGATACGTAACTGACAAAAATGGATAGCGCAAGTGCAGCAATGTGGGCGATATGTGAGATTGTATCCCGGGACGTATTGGCAGCTACGCCGTGTTCCTGTCTCTCTTGATTTATCACGCCTCGATCTGAGCACAGCATCTGCTGCCCCCGGTAATTGATTTAAGATTTCTGCCACACAGGCGCCTTTGATACACATGTCATCCTTTATTGCTTTTCAAAGTTAAGACAGCGCGTAGGTGGATGACGTTCTAATAGTTTTATTACGATATTGAAGTTTTCGAGTATTTTAATCTGTGGGAGGAAATCTTGAGGGACTGTTTGCTTCGATATTTTTGCTGATCCAGGCGGTTAAGTTATTTTTGATAGAGGTTCGTATGCGTCAAAGGAGTTGGGGGCTAGGTGCCTACATTTAATATATATTTTAGTACAGATAATATTCTATATTATGTCCTATTGTATAAAAATACACATACAATTTGGTGTGCCTTTTTTCTCATCATCTTAGACATATCTTGTCACGTCTCTTACATTCTCCCCCGCTATTTGACATCCGTTTAATTCGTTTTCACCTCGTGACCTTTATTCTCGGGTAGTGCAGTCATTCGATGGAGGACAGCCCAGCGGATCTGACCCGGGTCGTACACTAGCTGGGCAACCGAAAAGAACATTCGTGGTCAAAGGTCAAATATAACGTAGAATTGCACTGAGTCATCGTTTATGGAACTTGGTCGGCGGATCCGCACACTAGCTGGATACCAGGGTATAAAATTCAAGATCAACTATGTATATAATTAGATTCTCTTTTTCAAACTACTTTTTGGTCATCGATTTCACGCTACATTTACATCGTACCTTGGGTCTTTGGATAATTATCCATATATAAATTTATAGCAAAATTATTGTAAGAATACTAATTTCACCTTCACAGAAAGTGCATTTTGTCTATCACGGGGCCTTAATATTATCCCGTACTATGTACCACAGGGTTAGATTTAAGATTCATACTACGGGAGACCCCCACGGGGTGGGGTGTTCTACGAACTTTATCGTTTCAACGAACTTCATCGTTATATCGCCCCGAGATGAACGCAGAAAATTTTGACAAAACAATCCACGTATCCAACTTCACCGCAGCCCGTTAGAGACTAACGCCTTATTAGCGAGGCACTGGGCAAGCAAAGCTACACCCAACAGGCCAGCCCCCCTCTCTAACTGCAAAATTCAGATAGATTTCTCCATTCACCCGTCCAGTTTGGTTTCAGAATCAAAGTCGCTTGTGAGGCCTCTAGTTGTCGTATTATACACGGCATTCCGTCATTCGGAAATATCGCGGATCTGAGACGTCCCTCGGCTATCACCCGAGATCAGGTGCCCAAAATAACGTTTCTAAGGATAGTTGGCGACAGGTCGACACCTACCCCCGCGTCTTAAAGAACATACATTTCCAGACTACTCCGGGTCTCAGTCGATTAACAACACGCCCGGTAAACCGACAAGTGCAACAGCCGTCTAGTTCCGCCCGATGTATTCCCTTTTCGAGGAGGCTCCCAGATAGGAGCTGCTCCGCAAGTTCAGCCGACCAGATCACACAAGCGGCCGTTAAAGTCCAAGCTACTCGGAACCATTTGGAATCCTCGTAACATGTCCCACGGTAATATAATACTTAAAGATTAATATAGTGTCCCACATAAAATGCTTATTTCTGAAACTTCGACCAATTAACAATCAGCCATTCTATCGATGGTTATGCTTCTACCAGCGCTTTGGAAGCTTATAGACATTTTTACGGGCATCACGACAGTTGCGCTTCTCTACGGTTGCGCGCCGATACCCATGCCAATATACATAGGTCACGCTGAAAGTTCCCAGAATTGGCCACTTACAACATCAATAAAAAAAAATAATTACAAAAATTTGAAAATGGAAATGGCCGTAAATGAAGTTTGTTTCATGTAACTGTCAATTGTTTTTTCATTATGGCGTCATTTTAAAATAGTGAATAGTCATTATGATGAATTTAACTTGTAAAAAATTTCGCTGTATGATTTTATACGATTTTAAGTGTAATTTGAGAGCTCATTAGACCATCACTCGGCTTCAAACTGTTATTGGCGATGTAGCACCAAGAAGAAGACAATTTATAGCTAGTTCGCAGAATTCAAACGCAGTCGTGTCAATCGTAGTGAAGAATTTCGTGAAGATAGCCAGCCCACTGCTATTAACAACAAAAATATAGATGCTGTCCGAAGTATGATCGAAACAGACAGGTATGTTATCTACCATGACATTCGCGCATCCTCAGGCTTAGAGTCATGACTCGGGTACAATAAATCCTACAGAAACATTTGACTGTGAGAAAGCTGTGCTCGCAGTGAATCCCACACTGAGGGATCTGAGGGACTGAGGTTCAAAACACGAGGTCAAATTTAGAGTGGAACATATTAACAGGTGCCGAAACATGTATTTTCAGCTAAGACCCCGAAACAATGCAGCAATCGCTTCATTTGGATATTACAAGGTGAGACGAACTCATCTAAAGTAGCGCGCGTACAAAGTGGCGCGAAGCGGATGATCGATTCTATTTTTAGGAAAACTGGACAGGTGGCTACTGTTGCTTTAGAGAATCATCGTATCCTGAAATTGGTACATGCCCATTTGCTTGCTGGAAGTTATTGATGAACTCTATATAAGCAACCGTAATTGATGCATCATCTTACACTATGACACTGCCAGCTTTCACACGGCCAGACAAACAAACGAATTTTTAAAAGTGAAAAACGTAGAACTCATAAGCCATCCTCCATAAGATCACGACTTGGCACCATGTGACTTATTCTTGTTCCCAAAAACTAAGAACCAATTACGCAGTCAACGATTTTCATCGCCAGAAGAGGCTGTCGAAGAAATGAAAAACATGTTCCGAGGTCACCACGGAGGAGTGAAATGAATGTTATTAAAATTGCTTCATATGTGTGAAAAACTGTATTAACGCTCACAGAGAATATGTTAAGCAACAATAAATTGATCTTTCGCCATTCAATGTATGTATTTATTCTTATTCTTTCCGAAGCCTTTTAGTGTCACCCTTGTATATATACATAGCATTGATTGAAATTGCATCGCATACTCCAAATAAATCACAGTCGACTTGACTAACACATTATGACAAGCGAATACATCTTTTTTTATTCTATTCCCTACACACACATACATATTTTACATACCTCCATGCGCCCAATATTCAATCCCAATATACCCCTGTTATCTGATTACGCGCCCCGATAGATGGCAGTCGTCTCACATAGCGAGAGAGTAAGTGCCGGCAGCCGCCATTGTTGCTCCTTTTTCAATTCTCGCGCGCGCGCCAATTTGACAGGCGCGGCGGGCGGGTAGACTGCTGTTTTCTTACCTGAAACAAGAAATAAACGGGAAACGGTAAGGCACTTTCCAACCGAGAGGGGAGAGGGAATGACGCGATTCCAGAAGGAAGTTTAATTTACTTCGACCACTCGAGATAAACGAAAAAAAGATAGGCTTCTAACAATAGACTGTTCACGCGACTGATGGTTCACGCGACTGATGTTCGGCGTGGAAGGAACCACGCAGGGAATACGAGGAATCCTGTCATAGCAATGTTAAAGCGTCACCGCTAGACGAAGAGGTTCTAGGCCAAGTCACCTACTGAATCCTTCGATAAAATATTTCTATCCGCTCTCTCTCTCTCTCTCTCTCTCTCTCTCGCTCTCTCTCTCTCTCTCTCTCTCTCTCTCTCTCTCTCTCTCTCTCTCTCTCTCTCTCTCTCTCTCTCT
>JAOPUG010000376.1:4398122-4409308 GCA_027564375.1 Micropterix facetella | reverse complement strand
GTTAAAAACGGAGAAAATACCTAAATATGGTAACTGCGACAAATACTTGCATTTATTAACTGTAAGAGTTGTTTGACATTACCCTAATTAAAAATAGATCTAGTCCCATCAGTCAATCTACGAATAAAGTAAAAGCAACTCTGCCGAATTATTGAGAATTTCGTTATTTCATGTAGTGAGATCCGTTTCAGATAATTGGAAATCATTAAATATTTTTAATATAAAATTTTACGCATGAAATAATAAGTTTCGATGTACCTTAATCCCTAAAAACGAACCCGAGCTGCCCAAATGATGAGCTCTCAAGCGCTTCCACGTAACTATAATATGTGAGTTTGCAGTTGAATGCAATGCCGAGGTCGGTCACTTTCATGCTGACTCCCTGCTAGTAAGTAGGAGTGAGTGTGGTGGGCCTGATCTACTAAGAGTCATTACCATACATTTTGAGACCAATAAAAGCGTGAGAGATACTCCAGCTATAGACGGCATCTATATGGATAGCGCTGCAGTATTAGAAAAAATTTGGACGCTAGCAGTTCGGAGAAACTACTTGAGATCGTCAGGAAATGGTACGTAAGATGCCATCGATACACTACCGCTGATGAAGCAGATCCAAATTCGGCCTTTGAGTAAGATTGGAAAGTGTAAAATACAGTGAGCAAACAAAACCATTATGCTTCCATGCATGTTGTGTCCATACCGAAATGAAAATAAATAAAATGCTTTAATAAATAAAGGCATCGAAAACTTAAGTAAATATACGTTTTTGCATTAGTTTTCTCATTTTCATTTTCTTTTTAATGAAAATTCATTTTGATGAACATTCATTTTCTTTTAATGAAAGTCCACACAGCACGGCTTGACTTGTACAAGTGTAGTAGCAGTCTATAGCGGCACCTTTGCCTGATTGGCAATCGATAATCATGTAATATGGGTTCGGCTGGGATAATGAACCCTTTGAGCGCGTGTGCTAACAATGTGGGTCCACGTGGCTGGACAGCAAGCCGCAAGCCGGGCTCCGGTGTGTAAATTATTGATATCTTCAGCAATGCGGTCCGTGGAAATGTCTGTCAAGGGTGACACAATGCCACACACTATATATAGCATGTGTAGCGGGATTTCTCTTATTGGCAAAAAAGTAGTTTTCAGAAACGGCTTTCGAATGTGCGAGTTGAACAATGGGAAGCCTCAGTACAACGAAAGTACACTTGTTCGATCTATAATTACCTTGTCGACCCTGAGGGCATTTTGAAAGCAGCCCTGGCATCGACTAAACCTCTTCATTGGCATTTAAACAGGAAAATCGACCATGATATTGACAACTGACATACGTCATCAACGAAGAAGATCCTGGAATGTACCAAAAAACATCCGGGAAAGTGCGTGTGGATAGATACCTTCTCGCTCTTCTCGTTCTCGTGCTAGCCTTTTCTCCAACCTGTTTCAATTTTTTGCCAGATTCAATCCCGAGCGAGAAAGAAAACACTGTCCACATTTCTGTTTGATGTCACTGCGATGTGCGAAGTAGAGAATACTATGCATGTACAATAATTTTGTTTTCTCTTTCTGCTCCGTTCTTAAAATGTAGAGTAACGAATTGGAGTAAAGGTAAGCGTCCACAGATCCACTGATCCGCACCGGAAGGACCGCGTGCATCAGCTCGTCGGTAATGCCGATGCGATCACTCGGAGGGGCAACTATTCTGACGCGTGCGGATGACGTCATACGGATTGATGATCAGTGGACTGCCCGCCCACGACAGCCGCCATTTTGTTAGATTTCGGCACTCTGTCTACGAGTGTTTGTTGTTATTAATTTATACGCAGATCACTGACATCGCACGGCTAATTATAAGCCGATTGCAAATGGCCGTCGCGTCGCAATCCGATTGCTGCGGATACAGTGCACGCATTACCACAAACTAAGCTGTTTGATACGATCCGTCCAATACGTACGATGCGGACCTGTGGATGCTTACCTTTATTCATGGAATATTTTCAATTCGAATCAAATTTTGTGGGACACCAAAAATCATCACTGTTTATAAATACGATGCCTGGAATGGAATCAGTACATTCATCGTTATCGAAGTATACAAACTGAGTAAGACGAAGGAAATTCTTTTGGTAGATTATAGGAAATATAGAAAATATTCTTAATTTTAATTATATTTTGAATATTTACAAAGTTATAGTATGCTAATGCACGGTGTCAAAACTGCTGCATGGGTAATTTCGTCCATGATAAGAACATGAAGAATAGTGAGAACATTTTGTGAGTGTGAAGGTCGTTCTCGTTTCCCAAAGATCTTGGCGAGAGATCTCGTCGAGAGTTGACACCGCCAGCTTGAAGATGGTATTTGAATTGGGCCAAAAAACGAGAACGATCCGAGTTAGTAAGTATCCACACTGAGTTTCTCAGGTGTTCGGAGATTAACGCCATGGAAAAATATAAAACCGATTTATTTAAGTAAGGATGTTTTTATTTTATTGGAATATGGAGATAAAGAAAAAATATTTATTATTTTACAACAAATTCTACGATTATAAATAACGTAACCAGAAGTAGAAAACATTCTTTCGCAAGGCACTAAGGTCACAACGAGGTTAAATTTTTAATGTTTCGCGACTATTTTAGCGAGGAAGCGCTACTTTAAAGAATTTCTTCCCTTAAAAAACCTATCCGTTTCTTTTTCAGCAGCCAAGTGAGAGAGGTAATAGACAGGGTTGGATTTAAGATTCGTATTATATGCGAACCCGACATTCGAGGCGTTTCAACGAATTTTATCTTTATATCGCCTCGAGATGAGCGTGAAAAAATTTGACGATACAAATCCATGCATCAAGTTCTGCCACTGCCCGTGAGAGTCCAACTTTTCACCGCTTGGCACTGGAAAATGTCAAGCCCAGTAGGGCACCTCGCGTCCTCACTTCCAGGTGTGGTCAGATTTCTCCGACCGTCCATCTGGTCGCAGATTCGAAGTCGCTTGCGCGGCCTCTACCTAATGTAATAACACGGTATTCCATAACTCGAAAATATCGCGGACCCGAGGCATCCCTTACCATCCGAGATCGAGTGGCAAACTGGTCGTTTCTAAGGGTAGGTGATATTTCATTTTTCTTTCATTTATTTGTAATACAAAATTTTATACTTAATTACTATGCAAGTTACATTAAGAATTAAGTTATTCAAATCAATAGCAGAAGAATTAATTATTAGAGTATAGTACAATGATAGTGTCACCTAACTAGACTTAAAGCCTGAGCTAAGGTACAGATTGCTTCATTAACAATGAAGCATGCTTCCTAGCCCGAAGCATGCTGCATTAACATGCTTCACGCTTTTCGACACAACACTAGTAGGGTAACAGTCCGCAGAGGTGACTCGGAAGAAATTTCGTTATCCTACAGCACGGTTGAATAACTCATTTCCTAAAACCAGCAACCCGGTCTAATATGCTAAGTCCGATATTCCGATGTTAGAAGAGTCCTCCACTTCGTTTGCTATCATTGCGGTTAATGCTGAATAATTCATTTTAGTCAAGTAATACAATGTTGATGCATGGATATAGAATTAAAAAAAAAGATTCAAGCAATTTTGGTAGGCTATGGGCTCGATTGCGTTTCCACGTGAACAAATATCGGAAATTATTCCATGTGAAAGAGACAGGGCAATACGTTAGAGCGGAATGTGAAATGAACGGTTGTCACTTGTCTGCATTAAAACTACCCATCGAAAATAAAGTAGCTGAATCGCAACAATTATTTTTTCTATTTAATGCTTATGGTTATTCATTGAATTTTCTCATCATATATGTAAAAAATAAAAATAAAACGGTTAATCCACTTTACTTGTATATAAAACAAATCTTACCGCGTGAAATAATAAAATCCAGAACTTTTCTTTAGAATTGCATGTGTAGTCTGTCTTCGCGGGGAGAATGAGAGAGGTAGATCGTTTCTCATTACGGTTATTACAACAAACATAGCCAAGATCGCACCGAAAGTGTTCAAACTTATTCAAATGGTTATAAATAATTTCAACGGATTGTTTTGATGCGGCCAAATCGACGATCGTTTATTTCATATTGTTGTGTCTCGTTCGCACGCAGACCTATTTCCAATTTTAGTTCACGAAAAACCCAATCAAGCCGATTATTAGCGATATGAGAAAAATTGGTTGGCGATCATGGCATGATACATCATAAAGATTTATATTTTGGATGCAATCGCTCGAATAATACCCTGATTCACGTTTTATTTTATTTTTATTACTTCGATCCGCCCTGCGGGAGGCCGAAGTCTTACAATCATGCGAAAATATCCATTTTAAAATTTTCTGTTGTCAATCATTATGTATGGTCAATGCGCAGAGCCCATTTGATTTTGGGGTCTGTACGACCTATGCTGGGGTACATGCCATACAAATTGTCCCCATAAAATCAGCTTTTTGCATTTTTAGGGCTTAAAACAAATGAACGGTGGAAATAGCAAAAAGAAAAGTTGTTGGCCTGTCGCCTGGGGTAATTGATTTTGTTATATTAACATTATTTATTTAGTTTAATGGTACGCTCGATACCGATCGACAACCGTCAAAACCCTCTATCGGCCGATGCAGACACCACCTGGCCTCGGCGCTTAGGTACAGCCGCGGTCTCGAATTAGTATTCGACTCGGCCCCTAGTTGGCGTCAAAGAGTTTTTTACGCTTTTATTGCTTAAAACGGAATTAACGGTAGAAATATTAAAGAGAAAAGTTGTTGACCATGATGAGACGCGTAAAATGAGGTAGTCTGGGGTATATCCATCTGTTTAGACAAAAATAAAGAGAAGTCAGAATGTAATCATATGCGCTGAAGTTTGACAAACCCTTGAGTTTTACCCCTGCCAAGTTTTTGTTTCAATTTAATTTTATGGAATAACGAATCGAACTATAAAATAAGTGTATTCCGGCATTTATATCGCTGTGACATCCGTTCCGATTGCGGTGATATCCACCCACAACTATCCACTAGCTATAAAATAAGCTGGACAATCGTATTGAGAGCGAATTCAAAATAACCTGAAACGAAATTAGTGGCGCGAGAAAAACAGACGCCGCTCTCTACTCTTGGGCCACTGCGATTAATGTCGCCGTTATTAAAATCGTATATTATGACGGAACTATCCGGCTAGGAGCAGGGCTGCCACCTGATGAAATAATGCGAATAGATAGAGAATGTATGTATGTTAGTTATATTCTATTGCCCTTTTTCTTAATGACGTATTCCGTTTAATATAACTGTTAAAAATGCAACTACTCAACATTAGAAAGGGTTAACTCGGCAAAATATCTTGGCAACCATCGACAATAAGTTAAGATGGCAAAATCACACTGAATTAATCTCCTGTAAATTTCGGTGGTTAGTATACGTCTTCAAAAAAATTAAAAATATGTTAGGCCGTGGAACACCTAAAACTGTATAGGTATCATGCGTTGTGTGAGAGTATTCTAATGTCATATGGAATTATTGGTTAGGGCGAATGTACAAAATCCCATCTCTCTCTCTCCTCCACGTGCCAGAGAAGTGTACATTTCGTTATACGAAAACTATGTCGCTATCCCTCGATAGAGTTGTTTTAGACTATCCTAAACATTCTAATATATTATAAATACATACAAGAAAAAAATCATATGGACCGAAGTAGTAATCCCTTAGGTTTCCCCTTGCTAAGTTTTTATATTTGTTTTATAATTTGATATTATTTAAAAAGGACAATTGGTTAATTAGTTTGTGAGCCGATTATAGTATTACGTAAGACGGGACATATAGTCGAATACATGCTGTGCGTTTGTTTGTTTGTTTGTTTGTCCTTATGTTCGAAGTCTTCCCGTCGTCCGATCTTAACCAAATTTGGTATGCAGTCTCCCTGGGTGATCCTAAGCAGCAAATTCGACCCGAGTTCCGCAAGTGCTACTGCAGGAGCATCCTGGTTTACTTGGCCTGGAGGTAGATCTGACCAATAGGTACAGCAAGCATAGCGTATATGGGTATTTTTGGAATCGTGCAATAGTGAACAACTTTGGATTTAAGACTACACACGGGCGAACGCGTCACCCCGAATCGTTTCAACGAACTTTATCGCTATATCGCCTCGAGACAAAACTTACAGAATTCGAACAATGTATATCCACAATCAAGCTACGCTACCATGAGAACCCAACTGCTCCCCGCAAGGCACTGAAAATTGTCGAACTCAGTGGGGCATCCTCGCGCCCTCACTCCCAGATGTGGTCAGATTTTTCCGATCTCCCGTCTAGTAATAGGTTCGAAGTCGCTTGCGCAGTCTTCTACCTTTAAGTTCCATTTATTATGGTATGTAATTATTAGGTTTTTAGTTCCCTCTTTTTGAATCGGAACCATATGCGCTTCTTTAAACAGCGAGATACGGGACATGATCAGTAGAGAAGGACATGGGGATACCGCTCATATGAATTACGGAGTTGTGTTTGAGATAGAGTAGAGCATGGTCTGTTTTGGCGATCGAGTCTTTTACAAGTTTAAAATTACATTATTAGGGTTTTAGAGGCCAACCCTGCTGGAGATGTGATCCGATAACGTCCGGGCCTATAATATCGCCGTGGATATTTCCGCAGCCGCCCACCAGGCGACGACGCGGCGCGGGCGGCGAAGCAGCCGACGACTCCCAATCTTCCATAGGAATTCGGATTTTTAACCAGTGGCGCGGACGACGTGAGAGCAGGCGCGTGCGAGGTTGGAAAGCCGCGACTGCATGGAATTAATGACTACTCAAAACAGATGCGAACACGTGTTACATCCGACACATATCCCCCACTTTGTCTCACGCCAGCGTAGGGCGACACGTTGCCACAGATTAAGAAAGAAGAGTGGTGTTAAATACACCAGATGTGTCATGATTTGAATGTAATGTGGTTGGTGGTCACCGGTCACAGCTAATTATCATCCCCTCGGGGATGCCGCAGGTTTTCCACTAAGGACCTCTCTGTTTAATATTTATACAAATGATTTCTAGTTACATATATAAATGGCATTTTTTTCCAAAATAGCGAATGCGTACTCTACGCAACACTAATAGAAGCCCGTCTCATATTATACCTTGCATTACATTACTGATTTAGACTTTTCAATATTTGTAAACTTTGAACATTTTTTTAAATATTTATTGATCATTCAATAATGGAGCATAACCTTGAATGAAAGGGATTGAAATGTCCACCAATGGAGGTAGAAATATGTTAGGACAAAGGACAGGATTGGTTGCTCAAATATAATCAAAGATCTTGCCAATGCTGACTACTCGAAGCCTATGATTATAAACTGCGCCATCCATTAGCAAGCACTGTGTGCAAAATAACTAAAAATGTCTACCGTTCTGGAACCAGTTGTAAAGACAGTTAGCTTCATCCGTTCCCAGTTTCAGTCGTTCCTTTCTGAAACTGAAGCCGAACACGAAGACCTGCTGTATTATATATCCGTTCGCTGGCTCAGTTGTGGAAAAGTGTTGGAACGATTCCTCACCCTGAGAGTAGAAATTGAGGTATTTCTGAACAAAAAGAACCATCCATTGGCTGTACTGCCAATGGCGATTGGTGATGGCAGCTAGCCTCTTATGCCATATTTCTACAACACATCAATGAACTCAATCTGAAACTCGCTGCTAATTTAGATTCGTATAAAGCAGAAATAACGGTTTTTGACAACCATTTCGATTGTAGTGAGCCTACCACACATTCAGTAGTCATGCATGCAAATAAGAAAACCATTTAGCCGCTATATTTATAACAAAATCCTTAACTTTCCGTGAGAATTACATTTGTCGTCTTCAAGCGAAGAATGGTAGAGGTAAGATCGTTCTCGTTACTATTATTATATCAAACAATTTGTGGTTTTTTTGGATTTGTGGGACGTTTTGTGGTTCATATTAATTTGGTATATGTATACATTTTTGTCTAATGAATCGCTAAATCTGAATGTTGACATACATAAATATTTTTTCGGAAATAGCGCACATATTTTTCCTTATTTTATATATATTAGTGTAGTTTTGTGTAATTATTTCAAACTTAAACTTTATAAACGAGCCTTCTCCCGGGTTTGGCGGTAATAAAATTGATAAATGTCCTATTATAATAATAAAAAAACAAAAAGTTTCTTTTTTCGTTAAATTTCATTTGAATACTTAATTCTAACTCACGTTAATTCTAGTTCGGATATTGAATGGTAAATTGGTAAAAATGTGTTTATCGACATATTCATTAAAATAAACAAACAGACACCTGAAAGTAAACACTGTTCAGAAGTTATAGGATACTGAGAAGTGTACATTTGTAATGAAGTGTACGGCGGATGTAATAATTTGGAGAGACTGTAAATTTACCCTAAACGCAGAAAAATACAATTAGAATATTCTTCAGCATTATAACAGCATTATATATACCCCACAGATATTGCTTAGTTGACAATGTAATACCGACCACGTCCTCTATTAACAATTTAGGGTTACTGATAGACAATACATTTAATTACGACCAACATATCGAAGCGATCGTTGGTAAATAAAGCCAACAAAATGGTTGGTTTTCTGCATAGATCATGCAAATTAATTAATCAATGCAGATCATGCATATAATTACCATGCATATAGTCACCTACTACGGGCGAATCCGTCCCCACCGGAGCGTTTTAACGAAAGTTATCGTTTTATTACCCCGAGGCGAAGTGCAGAGACTTGGGGACGTATACAAATATACGTACCAACTGCCCGTCAGAGCCCAACGCCTTACGGCGAGGCACAGGGAATTGTCACCCTGCGGGCAGCCTCACCCCTGACTACCAAATTTAGTCAGGTTCCTCTGACCATCCTCTACCTCTGAGAATGGCATTCCTAACAGGAATATGGCGGATATAGGGCGGCTATAGCTCGGCAACTCTCACCCAAGATCGGGTAGCCCACACTATCATTTCTATGGATAAGCAGCTAGAGGTACCTTCTTAGCCCCGCTTTCTTAAGAAGCATACACTTCTAATCTCCTTCGGGTATTCGTCAGTGACAGCATGGCCGATTTCCTCGCCCCGTACGCCAGCTGTCCAAATCAGCCCGAGTTCCCGTCCCCAGGGCCACCGCACAGCGGGTTCACCGGGTTGGTCCCTCTTCGGGGCGGCTCCTGAATAGGAGTTGCTCCGCGAGCTGGGCCAACCAAAAACATAACGGCCATCATAGCCCAGACTACACAGAATCATGATGATACAACCATCCAGACCATACGTCAATTCCGATGGTACGAAGCTCGTTTACTTCGTGTATGTACGCAGTGTTTTGGAATGCGGCTATGTGATCTGGTCGCCGCATCATGTTGTCTATGTTAGATGGATTGATGGTGTTCAGAAGCGATTTTTATGGCCACTCAACCTTCAAAACT
Organism: Micropterix facetella; assembly: GCA_027564375.1. Classification (NCBI taxonomy): domain Eukaryota; kingdom Metazoa; phylum Arthropoda; class Insecta; order Lepidoptera; family Micropterigidae; genus Micropterix; species Micropterix facetella. Next base: position 4,399,868 of record JAOPUG010000376.1, on the reverse strand, counting down.
GGCTAGGTATCACCGCGAGTGAAGAGCGAGCAGCCTTCTACTGAATGGAGGTCCTTGTCAACAGCCGTACTATCGCGGATATAGTCTTTTTAAAATACAGTATCGCTAGCAAGATCGACAGTTGGAGGCTGATAGAAAGAATCGCCTTCAAAGTACTGCCTTCCAGTAATAGGCCGCTCCAAAAGTTTCACTTGCCACGATAGAATACCTTCAATTGAATGAATTCGATATCAGCTTACTTATAACAATACATTTAATAATATCAATATTCTCTATCTTATTAAATCTGAATTATTAACACTCTTCGCAAGACCACTATCTGAGGCGTATTATCCATTTGAATTCAGGCAATAAGTAGTAAACAATTCCTCATATACAAGCTACGTGCACTGTCGTACTAGTAAACACATTACAAACATATAAGCACATACATCCTCACTCACTATCATCCATGTTCTTGATTCCATACATATTATTCCCCATCAAGATATCTTTTAGACCTATTCATTTGTTTAATTACTATTCTAAAAATATTGCGATTACTAATGGGTTTTTGTTAACTCAGTTCATAAAAAAAATTAAAAAATTATGAACATAGAGTTTATAAATATACAGTTTATTTTACTTGCTGTGCAATCACCATGTTTTTCGTCAGATTTATTTTATGTACATATAATGGAGGAGACACCATTTGGTAAGTATCTGATATAATTTAATTAAATACAAAAGATCTTAGATTCAGCAAATATTTTTTGTGTAATTTTGAAATAAAACAATGGAAACCTAAGTTAAGGGCTGCAATATTACTACCGCCGAAGACCCAACATTTTTAATACTAGAGTGGCTCTATAACTCACTCATATCGGTTCAATGGTGAATACAGAACGCCCCTGATTAATCTGTATACAGAACTCACATGATTAATCTGTGGATGATGTTACGTGCCCGATCAATTGCGACCGTAATCACTAATGACGGGACGGTGTGACGAAGTTTTTTGTTTCGTTCAGTATACATACATTATGATAGATGAATGTGGAAATTGCAGACTAGTAATATTCAGTAAAACCAATATAATCAGTTAGGCGTGGGCGTCACCGCTCCGCATCGGATGAAATCTGTGTTTATCGTGATGAATATATACACTGTTATAACATTTCTCCCTTACGGTCGATTTTTTTTATCAGATATCACACCTGATTCTCGTCAAACGTAACTGTTCTCGGTGCCCAGATTGTCATTTTGATAATAGTTTTGAGATACGCAGGAACATTAATAAGTATTTTTGCCATAATATGACGTCAGTTTCCGACATCTCCGCGAAAAATTCGCCGTGTTTGCGGCTAATAGCATAGATTCATAGCGTTAAAACAAGGCCACGTAATCTACGCTGCCAAAATATTCGCCGACACTCGTAGCGTTTACTTCACGCTACTCGCGAAGCGAATGTTTCGCGAGGTCTGAGCGGAGACGTCAATAGGACACCCTTGCCCCCTGACTACCAAATATAGTTCCGGGTCCGAAGCCGCTTACGCGGCATCTGTCTATAGTACTATACGCGGTATTCCGTGACTCGGAAATATCGCGGATCTGTGACGTCCTTTACTCGGAGATCGGGTGACCAACAGATCATTTCTAAGGATAAGTGACGACAGGTCAACACCTCCCCCCGCGTCTTAGAACACAGTACGCTTCCAGACTTCGGGCGGCGCCCGCCCGGGGGGGGGGGGGGGGGGGGGGGGGGGG
>JAOPUG010000376.1:4346753-4366389 GCA_027564375.1 Micropterix facetella | reverse complement strand
ATGTGTATTTTAATGTAAAACTAAATTGGGTACAGTTTAATTTTATTTCGATTTTATAATTTGAAAATTAATTAATTATACAATGGGAGATATTCTCGTTGGTAAACGTGCGAAAAGCAAGCGTTTTTGATGTTTTCAATTCATTATTATGCGTAAAGGAGTCAGCAAGTAAAAATACAGATAAGATAGATAAAAAGTAACTATTTATACATTTATATGTGTTAAATGTGTATTATTTTGCGCATAATCAACAATTAAAAGTTAGACTACCAAGTAAACAAGCAAGCAAGAGAGAAAGCGAATACAGACAAATCACTACTATTTTTGACTTAGATATTGGTGATCTCCTTATAATAGGCTCAGTCTAGTTAGGAGCGATACAAGATATTTGTAATTTTATGTTTATCACATTGTTATCACAATAATGGGATCAAATAATTAAAGGAACATTGATCCCCAAATTGGATTTATAAAATGTAGTACTAAATTCTGTGCTATGTTTTTCCTATGCGCCCCTTAACTGTTGATGGGACTGACATGGTTGATAATTATTTTTTTATCAAATATTTAAATTTTCTTAATAAGAACCACCCACTTCAATGTTCGTGCCGTACGTCAGAGAGAAAAATCGCATTTTTCAGCAAACACAATCAGAGGATTAACCACCCGGGCGTTCGAAATGAAAAACATCGCAGTGAACGTCTCCATTTCCTGTGAATAAAATTGAATTTTCGCCGCGCCCACGCCGGGTTCGCTTTTGTTTGCGGGCTCCCCGCGCGCATGCATAATTCCGCTTGTTAGGCGTTTTTCCCACCTTTCGACGTTAATGTGACGCCCCGTGTAGACAATGCCACAGCCCGGGCGACAGTCCCTCCCTCGGGCTACGAATCCATATTACGCTTATTGCAACAGTTTGGCTGCTGCCTTTTTGCTTATTAACAATGAACGATTTATTAAAGTTAGGCAGCTGATTTTGATTTAGTAATAATATACTCGTACTAGTTGGTTGCTGCGCGCCTGAAGCGCTCGTCAAATAGATCGAATTTCGAACGTTACAGCCCCCCCGTGCCCCCGCGTTCATTGAGACCCTCCCCCTTCTGCCCCCCTTCCTAGACTATTAGGCTAGTTCGGGACTTTACACATAAAACAAAAGTTTGAATTTTGCGACGTTATCGCGTTAAGCTAATTTTTCTCATTTTATTAGCGTTAAATTGATCATGTATTTCAGATAAAAGAAATGTAGGCAATGGTGTAGGAGCTTAACTAAAAAGGATGTGTTTAGCAAACCGCAGCATAGACGAAAAATGTATGTCTATATATCTGAAAGTATGAGAAGTAAACATGTTATACGCAATTTTAAAATATAAAATCACATTCATCATCATCATCATCATATCAATCGAAAACCGTGCACTGCTGAGCAAAGACCTCCTCTAAGGATATTCATGATGATTGGTCCCGTGCTATCTTCAACCAGCTGGTTCCCGCGACCTTCACCTGATCGTCAGTCCACCTTGTGGGAGGCCTGCCGACGCTACGTCTTCTAGTACGCGATCGCCACTCGAGAACCTTTCTGCCCTCGCGGTCGCTAGTTTTACGAGTCATCGCTCGAACTGACACATCTATCACATGAGCTTTTCAATTATTTGAGCTATGTAAGTCGGAGACCTTGGTTATTCTGCGGATCTCCTCATTTCTGATTCGATCTCGTAGGGGAACTCAGAGCATAGCTCACTCCATCGCCATTTGGGTGACCTTGAGCCTTCTTATGGTGCCTTCTTGAGCCTTCTTAGGACCATATTGAGCGACCAGTTTCGGTGCCGTATGTCGTCACTAGCAAAACACACTGATCGAATACTTTCATCTTGCGACATTGCGATATTTGGGATGAGAAGATGTTGCATAGCTTCTCAAACGCTGCCCAGCCAAGTTGGATTCGACGTTTGACCTCTTTCTCGAAGTTTGACCTACCTAACTGGACTGTTTGTCCCAGTCATCATATTCAAATCGGTCATCATATTCAAATCAAATCAAAGGTAGATTTTCTTAGATGCCGATTACAAGCTTTCTACGTGTTCGTACCATAACTCTCACTCGCGGGCGTCAGCGCTCCATGGAGCGGTAATTTTAATTTTGACGCTATGCATAATCGCTTTGAAGCTCTTTATCTGTGCATAAATTTTAGGCGCGAGGAGACGGCGAGATTGCTGGAAAGCGCGAAGCCTTCGAGAATTTTCATGACGGAGAAAAGTCAAAGCACGTTATACCTATTTGATTTTCTCCAAACTCAAATGCAAATTCCAATTAACGAAAAACTTTGCGTATGCAAGACAATATCACATTTTCCCCGCCGATTCGATGGGGCTCACTTAAAATGAATCGCAAAGAAAACCAGTGGACACCTTTTTTCCTCATTCTCATATATGACAAAGTTGCCATTGTGTATAAAACAGGTCTTGCAGGAAGTTCCACTGAAAAATCCATTAAGCACATTAAACAGAATGAAAAGGCAAGAACCTAAAAATAAAATTCTTTGTATTTGTGCCATAACACGAAATACCCAATTATAATATTTCTATGTAGGAAATCTTTCAACTTTTTAAACAAAATAAAATAATGATAATTGCAAACATCAATGTGTACTGTACCGCCTAATATAAATAGAGTGCTGAAAAAATCACAATCAAATTTGCATTCGTTAAGATAGAAAATAATGTTAATCTATAAGTAGAGACTTGATAATGATGAACATGGAGATAATATAAAGAGTACAAAGAAAAATAAAGAAAGCAATGACGACACATAGAGCAAATAAAATATATCGATTGATTAAGACTATGAGCTACATTAAGCGGAATTATTTGTCAAGCGATGCTCCAGCGGAGAACAATACCCTAAAAGACTATTATTGCTTGCGCGGAGATATCATTCTTATGCCAAGCAAAACTCCAGCGGAGCGCAATAGACCAATCGCCTATTATTGCTTGCACAATTATACCATTCATCTAAAATAGCGCGTGACAAATAATATATTTCTTGGTTTTTCAAAATAATTAAAAAAAAAAAAAATATAGCTTCATCACATTTTGATAATTTCTTGTAACTTTTTACAAATATAGCTTCAAGGTGTTTGCCCCTATAGATTCCAAGAAAAACGGAAAATACAAAAAGGTGATGACGTCAGCTTTTATTTATGTTTATTCAGAAAAAATCAAAATATTGAAATTCAGCATCATTGTAATAAAGATTAAGAAATTTTCTACAGGAATCATTTTTTTATTATTGGTTAAATTTCGCGAGTCACTTAAATTTGACTGTAAAATGTCAGTTTTCACTGTCTGAGAGACGTATATAGGGCATTTAATAAGCTCTTGGTATAGATAGGTTCTAACTACTTTTTGTATACTTTTTAATACTGGCCATTTACATTAACTTATAGCCAGTAACTTATAGAAAACTATTTATTTGTTTTTTTTGTTAATGTTAAACATAAAAGCCACCAATACGAGCAATTTTACGTTCTTAAAAAAATTAGAGCATCGCGCTCTTATTAAATTCTTAACCAAACAACGTAAAAGCGAAAAATGCTTTAAAGAGGAAATTGACGCTGTTTACGGGGGGGAATCTGGCCCTTCGTTGTCTAATATCCAAAAGTAGTCGAGTGAATTTAGACGTGGTAAGCAAAACATCGAAGATGACCCTCGCGCCGGCCGGCATGTCGAAGCCTCTTCACAGGAAATTGTTGCAAAAGTGGAGAAAATTATATTGGAAAACAGTTAAGCGAAGATTAAATCGATAGCTGAGAGACTTGGCCTTTTACCGGTATCGTACACAACATCATTCACGCCCAACTTCATATGTCTAAAGTGACCGTAAGATGGGTGCTTCGAATACCGCCGCATCACAAACATACGCGCGTGGAATACTGTTCGCAGTTTTTGACGCTATGTGGAAACAATCCAGACAAAGTCATCGAAAGAATTGTTACTGGAGATGAAACGTGGGTTCATAATTATGACCCTGAGAGCAGGCAATAGTCCACGCAGTGGCATATTAGAGGATCAGCTAATTTCAAGAATTCAAGGTCGTTCCTTCAGCTGGAAGATCGTGGCCGCCATCTTTTAGGATTATTAGGGGATATGCTGATAGACTATAAGGATAGCGGTATCAATATCACTGCAGCGTACTATGTCAATATTCTATGGCAATTAGGAGCAGACATTAAAGAAAAAAGGAGCGGAAAATTGGCCAAAAGTGTGCTATTTCTGCGTGATAATGCTTCAGTTCACACCGCTCAGTTAGTTTGCAACGGCTACCGCGCACGACTGTGGGTTGGAAACCATGGAGCTCCCACCGTACAGTCCAGACTGGCCTCCAGTGAGTCCATCTAAATAAAAAAAAAATGTCGGGATGTGTAGATGTTACTCCGTTTTAAAATTTTCTTTCGCCAATCGATAGTTATAGCCAATGCACCGACTTCAGTTGATTTTAGGGTCTGTACGGCCTACGGTTGGGGTACGCGTCATAGAAATAGTCGCCATAGAAACAGTTTTTTTGCATTTTTAGAGCTTAAAACTGAATTAACGGTAAAAATACTAAAAAGAAAAGTTGTTGGCCATGATGAGACGCGTAAAATTTGGTACGTGTCGCCTAGGGTCAATCTATCACATCCAACGGGTCACTATAAACCACACAAAGTTTTCGGAGAGCTTGTTCTCTCAGAGCAATTAAAGCGGAAGAACATTGAGGACGTCATGAGATTCATCTCTGACGTAACACTTGAACCCCTTCCAAACAGTAACTCCTCTTCATTAAGGGGGTCATTACATGAGAGGCACAATGGATTTCTTATGGTTTATGTGCACGTGTTACGTGAAGTTTGACAAATCCTTGTCTTTTCCCCTTGTCAAGGTTTGTAATGTCTTTTTTCATGGAACGTTTTCAATACTATCCTGAAATTCTTATCCCTGTAAGATTAAAATTTCCTCTGGAATGTTGATATTAAACTTTTTTCAGATCAACGGTGATATATTGTCGACTTATGATTCAGGTATCTCTCATAACATAGTCGAAGTATTTCAGAGGCTATAAACACCATGTAAGAGTAAAAAGGAGTCGCAGAAAGAACCTTCGAGTAGAAGTCCCCTGAAAAAGGAGGAGAGGTAAATAATAGGTTGTTTAAATATATTAGTGATTGATTATCTTTTAAATTATGATCATCTCTTAAATTATAATTACCTAAAAATTGATCATCTTTAGATATTTGTGTAATGATTACAATTGTTTCATTTTAGGAAATTGATTAATTAAATTATTTTATACTCTTATATCTTTTCATATATTATTTCATAATTTTAAATTGGTCATTCCTTCATCTGTATAAATTAGTTTTAATATTCTATATTATTAATATATGTAGTTAACTTGAAATAATTAAAAAATATTTAAATTTCTTTTTAATTTTATCTTGATTCTGAACTTAACTTTAACATCATTATTATTCTAAGCAAGAACTGTATATTAGGCACTAAATAACAAATTTTATCTTCACTTAATGTTTACATAATTTATTTGTGATTATTTTTAAGCGGTCCATATAATTAGTAATTTAAGTGATATTGTGCATCTTGAGGTTTAGATAATGCATACCCACTATTTTATTTTATTATGATTTAGGAAACATACAGCTGATTCAGTACATTAGATACAAACGCAATAAATTACAAAACAAAGCTAATTACATGTTTCCAATAAAAACATCATTTTTTTTAGAAACATAAACACATTCCCACGAAGGTGGGAAGGGAGGAGTCCTAATAAGTAAATAAATTTAATACGAATACACGTTATATAATATAAATACATACATGCTATTTAATTATATTCATTTTATTGCAATTACAATGATATGTCAACACCGTCTTCAATCATTGCCTTCTTGAGAGCGACATAGATGACGTGTTGAATACTCGTACGTCAATCGCCGAGCTGCGTATTACAAATTTTACTTACCCTATAAATGTAACAGTTTTGTGCATAATTTGTGCTAATCTACGTTTGGTGAGTGTCGCGACGGTACACGCAAAGATACCATTCTAAGCAAATCAGAGCAATCGATGCAACCTGTCAACAACTTGTGATAAAATACCCCATTTGTGCATTTTCTTCTTGATTATAATGATTGAAGCCCATAAAAAGTAGCTGCTTCATTGTAATAAGGGGCTTTAAACTATGAGATGTATTTTCAGAGATGTATGTAGCATACAAATCAACCATTATCATCAACTAATGATAATGACGCTGACTGAGAAGAAAGTCCCAAATTGCTGTAAAGAAAATTTAATTAAAATCGAAAATGTATTTTTTCTCCTCCACTTAATTCAAATTCTGGGCCTCTGAAGACGCTTTGAAGATATCATAAGGAAATTACAGATTCGATTGGGTGAAATTGAAACTGTGCCAATTAAAACTGCCGATCAAAGTGTTTTTATCTAAAATTAGGACATGTCTGATTTATCATCTCTCGGCAATGGAGTGAATTAAAACGCCGGACTAAATTAAGGTCATTTTAATCATGGTATTGCAGCCTTGCGAACGCGACGTAGGCGCTTCTCTTTGTCTATAAATCTGCAATGCTGCAATTTCATTATTATAGTGATACGCGCCTCTGCGAACTTAATTACACTAGAAGTCCATAATTACTAAACGAAAATCATAATATTACCGGATATAATTATTTTCTATTGTTAAAAGAAATCATTGCTATTGTTTAAAAAAACCATTGTAAAAGAATGCTTGTAAATCGATTTTAGGATGTGAGATTTTAATGGTCCACCAAAAGTAGTTTACTTCGTCCCACCCTGCGTGGGACGAAGTCTTACAATCGTCCGAACAATGTAAAGAGATTAAATCTTCCAAAAAAGACTTTTGTCCAAGTTCCACATCCAGAGAGACAGATACAATTATTTTTGTGGTGTAGATGGACTCATGGGCGTGGAATTAAAACGACTTTTCTCGACGTTTCACATGTCTAAAGAGTCCATCTAAACCAAAAAGTAAATAATGTATATGTGTCTGGATGTGTGGATGTCACTATGCACGATAACTCGAGTAAACTACGTCCGTTTTAAACATGTCTTTCGCCAATCGATAGTTATGGCCAATGCACAGAGCCCAGTTTATTTTGGGGTCTGTACGACCTAATTATTTTATTAATATTTTAATTATTTTATTTAATGACGACCACCAGTATCATCTATCGGCCGATGCAGGAACCACCTGGCCTCGGTGCGTTGGAATGCACCCCGTCACGAATTCAACTCGGCCACTAGATGGCGTAAAAAACTCAACATTTTAAGTTAATTTATCTTAATATATTATACATTACAAGAAAATAATCATATGGACCGACATTTGACCAAACCCTTGGGTTTTCCCTCTGCCAACTTTTATTATTTGAAAGCATATGCACCTTAAACCGAAATTTGAAATTTTGAATTTCGAAATTTTCAAGAACGAATCTTATTTTTGTAACCCTGCCACATACGCCTAGTATTGATAGATTGTTCTAAGCCTAGGTCGGCGATAAAATAAGTGAATCATCGTAGATTCCGTGCAAATTAGTGGGTTTTCTCGGTGGCAAACTAGCAATCAATCACATGGCATTGCACGTGTCTCTATAATTATTATTTCAGAGCAAAGCTTGTCTCTATGTGTAATGTGATCTTAGAAATAAATATGTATCTTCAAAAAGTTTTAATTCACAGTCGAGCGGGAAAATAAGCAAGATGTTTAATTAGTGCGATGAGGAAGGAAGATAAGTATTTTAATTCAAACTCGATACCGAAGATTTCTTCTTATTTATGTATCCGTATATAGTAGAATTTTCTGGCATTCACTGGTTAGAACTCAAAGACTATCGCGGTTGTAAATGATTATAACAGGAAAAGTAGAGATATAGGTACATCGGCAACTTTGACTTATTCAAAATGGCTTAAAACCTATTCCAATGAACTTCTTTCGTCACCACGATTCCAAAAATACCCATATACGCTATGATTGCTCTACCTATTGGTCAGATCCTCCTCCATGCCAAGTAAACCAGGATACACCTGCAGCAGCACCTGCGCGGCTAGGATCGTATTTCCTGGTGGTACTTAGGGTCACCCAGTGAGGCTACAATACAAATTTGGTTAAGATCGGACAACGGGAAGTCTTCGGACTTAAGGACAAACAATGCACAGTATGCATCAGATTATATAGCGCGTCCTACGTAATACTACGGACGCGACCGGCCAAAAAATCATTGGGTGTCACCAACTTCACACGGTAAGACCCGTTATAGGGGTCTAATAATCTGTGACATCTAATATTTTAACATGTTGCCGGATCATCTAAAAAAACTCCCCATAACAACCGATTTAGCAACAAACTCAAGACATGACTCAAGAACTATTTTTTTTAATACCATCAGAAGATATGAAATTCACTGATGTAATATTAAATCATTTTATGGATTTATGTTGAATTTTACATTTACTTATGTGTGGTATTTTTTCCACTTCTCTTTTTATGTTTATTTTTTGTTAAGGTATGTGTGAATGTGGCTTGTTGAGAGCTATAATCTTCTTCTTGCTAGCATGCGTCAAATTGCGTTTGTTAAGGGGTTTCTGAGCTTTTCCTCCAACTTCTAAAGACGACGCCGCACCGTTGAGATATGTACAATTGTTCCAGCAACAGCAAGGTCTTTCTGTAAGTCGTCGCTAGTATTCGTGGAGTTTATTCAACTATAGAACATCTTCTTTCTTGGTGATTTTTCTTGTTCGGATACAGCTGCCCTCCTTTTGTGGTAAAATTGAGCTGTTTCTCTATAAATCGGCTTGTTTACTACACAGAGATAAATAATTTTACCCGTAGTAATGGTGAAAAAGAAAAGAAAGTGAATGAAACATTTTGCCATTTCTGGATAGGTACTAATAGTTCAGCTCAATGGCCACCAAGGTCACTAGACCGAGCCTCTATGGATTGTTTTTATGGAACTATGTTAAAAACGAGGTGTACCAACAAAGAGGTGTATTTACAAATATCAAAGTATGTACAGTATTTATAAAAATGAGGTGTATCAACAAATGAAGTATATTTACAAATATCTATACGTAACGCAATGTATTCAATCAGTAGAATCAGCTTCAAAATACTACAAAAAGAGGAGTTTTAAATAGAGTGAACCTATGCAGGTATCCAATAAAATGGGTTAAATATTGAATATTTAATTACATAAAATATGATTCAAAATAAGTTTTGTCTTAAATTTGTATTATTATATAATATACTTATTTTCATTAAGTAGAAGTAGATAGAACAATCCAAGGTTGTATTACAATAATTTGGTTCTTTGTACATACCTATCTCATACGCACAATAAGACCGTTTTGTGTATTAACCAGAGCACTGTGGCACTGGTGGGTTGAAAAGAGGTTAAAACTTTGGTTTTATAATGTTTATTTAATAGCATTTTAGTTCCAATTTCGGTAAAATTGTATTTATAGGCGTTGCATAGAAATTAGTATGAACATTTTAATGTCCGTTTTAGACACTTTCTGGGCACTTTAGACCCAAGTTTTGTTTAGGTAATTTACTCTAGGTAGCATACTAAATAAATTGGCACAAAAAAAATTAAATGTGATTTTCTCAAAAATGTGTTTTTTTTTAAAGCAAATGGCATTTTTCATTTAATCAAAATCGATGTTGCAACTTCTTTCAGCATTATTGTCTATCTTGTATAGTTTAGGATTTCGCCATAGAGGTCCCTAGATGAAACCCAACCTATTTAATTAATGCTTATACACATCCAAATTTCCACTAAATATCTATATATGCCACAAATATGCCAGAAAAAAAATCCGTACCAGTATGAAAAAATGCTTTGCCCACATAAGTTTTATTCGTTTCTAGACTCGTTCCCTGATTTTGCTTGAAGTGTCTTATATCGATTGTTTAACATAATAGACAAGATACACCAATCCATATGCTCTCTAACTATCGTATTTCTCATTCTCCGCTCTCTTCCTTACTATCGACCCAACGAAATTGAGAGTTTCCTGTTCCCCTTCGTAATTTACTCTAGGCATAATTACGGTAATTTTGAGATGAGTGTCTTCACGTTCGGCCAGATAATAAGTAACATGACGTACTCGTAGTCTGACAGCGTATGACGCCAGCAGCTCGCATGGCGTCTCTGTCCAACCAACCAACTATGTCTAATTATGTCTCAACCAAGTCTGCCTTATTAAGAGAAATAATTTTAATTGCATTTGGTTCATTTGCATTTGTCCAATTCAGAAAGATGCGTTAGAAAAGGGGATACAATATACATCCTTGCCTAATGCCTCGCTTGTTTTCAACATCGTTGGTCTGGACATTGTCTTTCTTAAAATACTCACTTACTTTGAGATTAGCATTAAAACATTGGCCCTGTTTATTAATGCCGAGCTATTAAAGTGGTTCATTATACCGCGATTCGCATAGGAAGAAATAATCCAAGGTTACAACAGTACGACATAGATGACCTTCAACTCAAGTCGGTGAATGATCAAAAAGAGATCTAGGAATTGTAATGCCATCTGACCTAAAATGGGAAAGCATTTTCGATACTGTAACGTAAAAACAGGTAACTTGTTTTTTCTCCGATTCTTGATGCTGCCCAAGCCAGCGCACAAATAAAACGCTTGGGAGTCCATAACGATACTATACTTCATAGGCTACCAAGCCGTTTGTTAAATGTTTGTATGTTTGTTTGTGCGTTGGCAGCAGTAAGATTCTATTTTAAAAAAGCAATTAATCAGTCCCGCCTACATCAGCTTTTCCCAAACTATTTTTGCTGTGGCCCGGTTTTTTTATGCTTCCCCTTCGTCACCTAGGGCACAGTATAGGAGCCTAGGGCCTGTTCTGTCGTAGGCAATACCGAAATATACACTTTTTTACGTAACCTCTACCTATCGCAATAACGCAACATTCCGTCACTCGGAATTATCGCTGATCCGTGGCGAACTTTCCTCGGACTGCGACCCGAGATCGGGTGACCATTTCAGATTGTTTCTAAGGATAGACGATGACAGGTCGACACCTACCCCCCGCGTCTTAGGGAACATACATTGCCAGACCCCTCCAGGTCTCAGTCGATTGTCAACACGGCCGGTATGCCCGTCACACGCGTCAAACGTCCAGCTCCGCTCGAAGTTCCGTCTCCAGATTTGCCATACAGGGGTTTCACCGGGTTAGTCCCTCTTCGAGGAGGTTCCCGGATATGAGCTACCCCGCGAATTATAGACCTGATATTAAGCGGTCATTATAGCCCAAACTACACGAAACTGTTAGGAGCCCTTGAGACGAGGAAGCAAATGGTTCCAAATTTTGGCAGCAGCCAATTTAAAACAGCCGTCGTACATCTTTGTGACAGTCGATTTACTAGGAGAGGCAACAGACACAGGGCTCATAACATTGAAGGAACGCAAAAGCGAGGGATTGGGACCGAGACCTATAAAATATTTTAGGGATGCTATAACTGTGCTGATATTGAAATGAATACATTCCATAAAAAATCGTATCTCCGAGGGAGGACTTAAAGATATTGCGAAGAAGTTGTTCGAAAAATCGACAAACACATTTACTGTCTAACAAAGTTCCAACGGGAACAAACTTCCAAATAGTGTTACGTATACTAAAAATAATACTATCTTTAAAAATTGGATTTGACAGGTTCATCAAGTGCGAAAAGACTAACTGACAACGACATACGTCCATATCAGCTATGATGCTTGGCCGTTTATTATTATTAATATTAATTATAATATGAAGTACTTACTTCCAATATTTTCACAACATATATATGCAGCATACGATTAAATGCTTTCTTGAAGTCGGTGAAACAGAAGGTTACCGGTATTCAAACGAGCATTTATTTCACATTTCGTTATTCATTTCACAATGTTAGTTTTCTTTGCAGCCGAACACCCAGATTTTGTCTAATGTCTTGACTGAATTTTGGTTTCTGGTGTATAGTGGTGGACCCACGTTCCATCTGTTGTAGCAAACCGCCGCAAAAATCTGTCGTTATGTACATCTGTTGTTACAATCGCGGTGAAAAGCTTTTTCATATTCATTCATTTCATTTCATATTCATCAGTTACGTACCCATTTGTTGGAAATTCCTCGACTGCCATATATTTAAGATAACTTCAATCGTCGATCTGCCAGGACCTTCAATCGAAGATCTGAACTTTGGAATATCATTTTCGGAGTCGTGGCTATTTTTGGACATTCGGGTCGGGGTTTATCATGGATGCGTGTACGGTCGTGTTTAAATTCAGCCACTCAGTTCTTCACCATGGCATAAAAGAGGACACTTTCACTAAAAACATTTTTCAACTTTTCCAAAATATCTGCTGTCTTCAAACCCTCCATAAAAAGATTTTTTTATAATCTGACAGCTCACAGTTTTATTCATCGATTTCAAATTTAGAATACTGATGGTTAGAAATTTATTTTTTAAAATCCGGTAGAATTTGTAAACATTCGATTTTTTAAGTGGTGTAGGCCAAGTACACATCATCCCTCCTGTCTGAGAACCTGATAATGTGTAGACTCTCAGTGTAAAAAATTAGGAGCTTGAGGACTTGACTCATTAAATTTATAATAGGTAATCGAAGCAGGTGCTGTCATCTATAGCCGAAATATATAAGATATTATAAGAGTAATTCGATGTAATACAAAACACTTGGCTGGGGGAAAACCCAAGGGTTTGTCAAACTTCGGCCCATATGATTATTTTCTTGTGTGTAGGTATGATTATACATACCTACACACAATAAAATAATCATATATTTCATGTAGGTCTAAAACAACTACCTGAACTGAGCACGTAAACCATAAGGGATCCATTGTGCCACTCCTTTAATTAACCCTCAATGAAGAAGAATTACTGTCTGGAATGGGTTCAAATGCTACATCAAAGATGAATCTCATGACGCACCAAATGTTATTCTGTTTTAATTAAAACAGAAGAGCAATTGCTCTGAGGCAAAAAGGTCTCTAAAAACTTTGTGTGGTTGATAATGACCCGTTCGATGTGATGGATTGACCCCAGGCGATATGTACCTACTGAGGTACAAGTCTTTTATGCGTCTCTTCATGGCCAACTTTTTTTTTGCTATTTTCACCGTTTATACCGTTTTAAGCTATAAACATGCAAAAAACGATTTTATGGGGACAATTTGTATGGCGGGTACCTATCCCAACCGTAATTCGTACAGACCCCACAATCAACTGGACTTTGAGCATTTGCCATAACTATCAATTGGCGAAAGAAATTATTAAAACGGTCGTAGTTTGCTCGAGTTATCGTTCATATTAATATCCACACATCCAGACAGACACAATGTCATTTTTGCTTTAGACAGATTCTAGGACACGTGAAACAAGTCTTTTTGGACGATTTAATTTCGTTACATTATTTTCGCGTCATTTTAAGACTTCGTTCCACCCTAGGTGGACCGAAGTAATATTGTATCAGCTCAAATCATAAAGTCGCGAGATTTTCTTGCGACTTACATGATTGGTCGCGAATACCTAACCAAACTGTGTCATGCGAGAATCGCACGCTCTACCCGCACATCCGTCGTAAGCCTGGCTTTTGAATCCACAAAGGCCTGTAAAGCCTGGAATATTGCACGTGTTTGTTGTGGCTACTGTGCGTCGACGAAGAGAGGATTTTCTCCGGTTTCATATTGTGCGGGCGGACAGAGCGCTGGGGTCAAATCCTTTACATAGCGACCGCACTATTTCTCAGCGTTGTTAGTTTTAACCCCCAAGCGCGGTCATGCGGTCGTCTGCAACGTTTTTATTTATCGGCGGGGTCGCGTGAACTTTGTTAGTATTTCTTTAATCTAAGAGCACCATGAATAAGGTGAATAGCTTAGGAAGAATACATTCTCAGACCCCTCCGTGTATCTGCCGGCTGAGCAACATAGCTGGTAAACCGAGTAGTGCATCAGACGCCCAGCTTCGCCCGAGCTTCGTCCCCAGATTAGCCACACAGCGGGTTCACCGGGTTGGTCCCACTTCGTGGAGGCTCCCGGATAGGAGTTGCTCCGTAAGTTGGTACAACCGAGTTGACAAAAGTGGCCATCGGGCACAAGCTACACCATTTGACAATGCCGTGTATAGTAACATAATACCGACGCGAAGTAGATGTTGACCTTATGTCACCTATGCTTAGAAACGAAACGTTGGCCGCCCAATCTGCCGTGGTGGTAGCCGAGTAAAGGACGCCTTGGGTCCGCGATATTTCCGATTTACAGAATTCGGCGTTATTATATCAGGTAGAGGCCGCGGAAGTGACTACGAACCTGCGAGCAGACAGAAGGTCGGAGAAATCAGACCACATTTGGAAGTGACAGTGCGGAGGCCCCACTAAGTTTGAACATTTCCAGTGCCTCGCGGGCTCCTCCCCGCGATATTTCCGAGTTACAGAATTCAGCGTTATTATATCAAGTAGAGGCCACGGAAGTGAATACGAACCTGCGAGCAGACAGAAGGTCGGAGAAATCAGACCACATTTGGGAGTGACAGCGCGGAGGCCTCATTGAGTACAAGTCCAGTGCCTCGAGGGAAGAAGTTGGACACTCACGAGCAGTGGCGTAATTGGATATGTGGATAAGTATTGTCCAAAATCCTTGCACTCATCTCTGGACGATATAACGATAAAGTTCGTTGAAACGCATCGAGGTGGGTGGGATCGTCCCTTAGTTTGGTCTTATCCAAGTTTGCACTGTCAAATAAATATTAGAAGTTGTGCAATAAATTATAAAGTATTGGCTTAATCATCTGAAATGATTTTATCACCCTTGAAATAGACGCATTTAATGGGATATATACTTACGCGAACGAATAAGCTAGTCGTCGAAATACTTCTTAAATATGGGCATTTTCTAATATAGCCTTCAGCTCCCTCTTTTTTTTTAATAAACCAATTGATAGGAGTTTCTACACTTGGTAGTCAAATTAACAAAAAATACTATAAAAATATGTATATATATACCTATATTATAAGGTATATTAATACGCACGTTAAAGCTTCAAGTTCCCATATTCTAGTTAAAAAAACAAAATAATTCGATCATTTCAGAAATTATCATATAGACAATAGTATGTGTATATACTAATAATCAATGAAAATTATTTGATAATTTCACAAATTATCCCATGGACAATAATAAAAATAACTTAAATATACAAATAGTAACAAATTGGTAATAAAAATAGTCACAATAAAAATTCACATTGATATAAAAGTCAATAATAGAAAGAATAAAGATAGTTACGAGAACTGAGAAAATTAAATATTGCCAAAATCCTTAATGACATACATTAGGTTTTTAATTAAAATACACTGCACTTTTTCCTTAAGGTGAACTTCCCCAAGTCCGATGCATAATGGCAATTTATCGTAAAACATTGACAAATGGGAATAGATTGACTCCGCGAAGATGTTTTATAGCTTCAATGGACTCGAAGTATCTTGCACGATATTTAAGTTTAGGGAACAGGAAAACGTCACATGGGATATATCTGGTGAATACAGTGCTTTGTCGAAGATATTCGCTGAGTTTTTGGTAAAAAATTCGTCTACAAATGTCAATGTGTCAGATGACGCATTATCGTGGTGTATCCAAGAATTGTTTTGTTGCACGAATGTGCCCATTTCGGGCGAACATTTTCTCGCATTCACTTCATACGTCCAAAACATATTGACTTTTTGCCCATCCGCAGCTCAGGAAACAACTAGGATTGGACAACACGAAAATAGTCAACATGACTTTGATTTTCGAGCGACTTCGACGTTGTTTTTTTTTCTGATTCGGCTCGATATTGAATCGCATTTGAGAGGCATGTGGTTGATTTGCGTGCAGTAAGTTCATTCGCTACCATATGTTTGTAGGGTGCGAATTGCCTTGTTCAAGCATGTCTTAAGCAACCTATTTGCGGTGACTTGAGGTCGGACCATTTCTGGTATATTCTGATCGCCACCTACTATAAGCTTCCTACTTTAAGTTCCGCGCTAAGCGAACCATAGTAAGCTTTTGAGTCTGGATTGTTTTACCTCTTCGGCTTGGAGGTAGTAGCCACCCAGGTGGGTGTTTCTTTTGCGCATTAGTTGGCCACATTCGCACCCGAAGTGCAGGGGAATTTCGTCTGCTGTTTGACAGAATCTTCACACTCTAGTGTCCCGGAGCTTGAGGTTGAACATGTGTCTGTTCAAGCCACAGTGCCCCTTGAGCGTCCTCACCAGCATGCGTAAATTGTTTCTATTTAGTGCTAAGACCTAATGGGCATTCTTACGGTCGAAGCCTTAATTAGCGCTTTAAATGATTCAAGCCCGGCGTATTGTTCCAGTGGTTGATTGATTGTTCTAAACATAGGCTTTTGAGCATTAGGTTTGCCAATGTAGGGTGCGAATTGCCTTGTTTAAGCATGTATTGTTTAATCAACCTGTTTGCGGTGACTTAAGGTCGGACTAACCTAACCGACAGCTGTAAACATACTGGTTGACAGTTTGTGCCAAAACTCTACGCGACGATTAAATACGAGTACGTTGCTACTAACCAACATATATTTTTACTAGTACGCGGCCTTTTTAAATGAACTATTCCCGGTATATTTTTGTGATTATATATTTCAAACCCATTTAAGTTTCTTGACATTATTAAATATAACATTAAAATTTTGTTGTGACCAGAATATAGCAATGCATATATCATTATAACGAAATAGTTTCAATATTGGACTCGATTCCATAAAAATCGTTGTTTTTTTTATTTTGCTAGATGCTAAGACAAACATCATTAATTTCATTTCCCTATTACGTGATTTTATTGAATTGTAATATGTTAATATTTGTTGGATGAGTACTTATTTACATAGGAACTACATCAATGTATAATACTTATACTTGTTTATGTACAATATCTAATACAATATTTCTTGAAGTCACCCCCTAAAATCCTCGTATAGGTTACAAGTACACTCAAACCCCTAGATTTGTTTGGTAAAGTTTACGTAATAAATCAAAACTTTCTATTGTTGTTTAACTTCTGTCCGGCGGTTACTCTAATAATATCACAAGTTTAATATGTATTACAAATAAATAATGGTGTATAATATGTATCCCAACAATCGTGGTTAGATATTGATCTAACTAAGGACAATAGGGAACTTTAATAATTCAAGTATCTGTATTTGATATTTCCGACCGTTTTTGCTATTTTTTAACATTTGAATCATAAAAATCGAACCACAAAATTGGGTGCTTTTAATTCAATCTTGAAAAACCATAATTATTCATCTTTACTAGATGAATACGTACACGTTTGAATTACGTACATACCAGAAGTACACAGATCTACGAGATGAGGATTTATCACCAAGCGCTAATTGTAGTCTTTGACAACTTTCTTGTTGATGTAAATCACAGCGAAAATCGTAAAAATCATACAAAATGTTTCTCGACTTAAATCCCCCCATTATCAGATGGCGCCAAAAAGAATAAAAACAAATGACAGGCGTAAAAAATAAAATGTAGTCTATGGCCAAAGAGTTCTATTTTCAAAAATAGGAGTTACTTTTTTGACCCGTCCTACGCAGTATTACGTAGGACGGGTCTCATAGTCAGATGCGTACTGTGCGTTTGTTTTTCGTCCCCGAAGATTTGCCGTGGTCCGATCTTAACTAAATGTTGTATACAGCCTCCCTGAGTGACCCTAAGCACCTCTAGGTAGCAGCATATTCGATCCGAATCCCGCAGGTGTAGCATATATAGGTATTTTTGGAACCGTGGTGACAAGAGAAACTTATGGCAATAGGTTTTAAGCCGTTTTAGATAAGTCAGCAGTTACCAATAACAGGGCGGTCCAAAGTTGTCGATGTAACATATCTCGCTACTTTTTCTGTTATTATTTAATATCTTTAACGCAAGTGGGCAGTTCCAGAGACTTTCAGTATGTCCCACGTAGTAGCAATCGCAATTCTACATAATTAGTTGTATATTGGTAGTTTTTTAATACCAAAAATGTTCTCGCCACCGATATACAACTACGTTTTGCTAGTTGTGTATACCCTATTCTAGTGTGTTTTTTTCAGTGGTTCACTCTAAGTGTGTTTAGGTCTTTAACCATAGAACCACCTGAGTCGTTCGATTCTCGTGAATCTCACAATATGCTCATCAGTATATAGATTATACAGTTTTGTGTTTGTTTGTCTTCTCCACGCGGCCGCCTCCTCCACCCGAAGTTTAACGACATCTAGTGCATTTTCATCCGCGTTAGTGAGAGTTATATTTGTGAGGGCTAGGTTAAGACTGGTCGGGTGCGTGTCTTGTAGAGGGTTGCCTTCGTCCGCCGCGATAACAGACGAGATTTCATTTGAGATTAGGGTCCGCAGTATCACCTATTTGCACCCATTTCGCTGTAATCTGGCATATATTTAGATTTTTTAAATTCTGATTAAACCCTGAAATGTGGGAGTTACGAGTACAACCAAAACACCTAAAATACAGGTTTCGAAGAGGGTATGATTTGAACATAGTTGAATTCGTATTCTGAATATTTTGATTTAATTTTTTCTCAAGAGATTTTGCTTGATCTACTTATAAATGTTACGTCTCTATTTCTAGATGTTTTTCATATGTACAGAAAATTTGTGAAACGAAACGTAACGAAATGAAACAACCTAATTGCACACTTTCACAAAACATTTTGCATGTACAAATGGGGAACTTATTACGTACATAATATCTTACAGTTAACCATTTCAGGTAGTTCTATTAAATTTTGGAGCATGGCAACTATTTTCATAACACAAAAATAAAAATTAACAACCTATACATAATTAAATAATAAATGTAATGTAATAAATAATAATATATACGAAATAAAACATAAATGTAATATATAAAATAAAAATTAGTCGGAGTCGTTTCGGACCGATCTTTTTTTTACATTCGCTATTCATTTTCTAACTAGTGACTCATTTTTTGCACATTTACATTGCAGTCTACCAAGGTCGACATCACGCCTCGGCCGTATTTGGAAATGTATTACGTATGTATTACGGTGTGCGACTAAGTATTGCCATAAGTTGATCCCCACATCCGTTGGTTAAAAGGAAGAGTACGGCAACTCATCAACTGTACTGCCTTCCTCGACTCAATGCAGACGCTTTTCAAAGGTTTCGTACCGACGTTATTTGACACGCGAAAGGCGTTATTACACCAGCCAATGTCGGAGGGTTAATATTATCTATCATATTATCGATTTGAAATTAGTAGACATACACCAGACATACAATACAAGAGCTATTCTGAATGAAAAATCGTGCACACCAAATTGAAGCGTCATCGTAAACGAAGCTAAATTAACTATTACTAATACAATTACACAAAAGATTAGAAACTAGATATTATGTTAATTTTTGAATCAAGGTTTTGTTAAACAAAAAAAATCTCAACTATGTTTAATCAAGCTTTGGTCAGCGTTTCTGTCGATAAGCTCTTTTATATTTTTCTTATATTACCTAAATATAT
>JAOPUG010000376.1:4289535-4302290 GCA_027564375.1 Micropterix facetella | reverse complement strand
AAATTTAATGATTGATTGACATAATACAACCTTACTCTACAACATTTTGCATAAAAATTATCAATTAAATTATCATGAAATAGGAAATAATATAGCCCTACATACTTATACAAAATAAATTTGTTTATTGGAGAAAAAATATATAGTCTCAATAATATAACAGTCATTTGAAAATGTATAAATATTAAACTAAATGAAGAAAACCAAAATGGAAATTGTTTGACACCTAATTATAATTATTCATTTATATCATACAATTCTCTCTCAGTAAGATATTATTTTAATTTGTACTTAAGTTGAGTTATTTTCCCGTTCCGGTAATTCCCGTTCTGATAATTTAATATAGCATACCATTCAAACGTAGTTTGGATCCATTTTATATATTTCAATTAATGAATACAGTATAATATAATCAATGATATTTCAAAAGACTGACAGGGTAGAATTAAAATATGCCTATTTCTGGTAAAATGAGAATGAATTCCATTTGAGTCTTCTATTTTCCTATATTTTTTACTATCCGCATTATGCAGTCAAACAAATATATTGTATAAACAGTAGAGTAAGTATACTGAGAGTTCTGAAATGAACACGATATGATTCAGTACATTCAAATGAATTAAAATTCGTATGGCGTTTTAGGAGAGAGAAAATATGTTGCCTAAGTAACTACCTTGTATAGCAGAGGTACTCAAAGTTTTTTGTCTCGTAGACTATTTTTTTGTTCTCCGTATATTAAATTTTAAAGCCTGCCTTATATTAAATTTTATTAAAACTTGTTAATTTCAAATGTATTTTTGACAGCTGACACAGTGCTGCTCACTCTGCTAGTAGATAATTGATGATGTGCAATTTTGATTCATATTTACGTAAAGTTTACACGGCGCAAGTTCATTTCTAAGCGACCACGACCTTGAAGTATAGAGCATTTGAGGAAGCCACACATAACTGCACAAGTAGCACCATCTCGCTTGCTCATTCCTGTGATCCATCTATCCTACTCGCTGAAGCGACGAGCTACGTATTCACATGTGTCGCCTGCACCTTCCCTCGTTAGACATATGCATTGGCCTCCTCAATCAACTAGTGATGCAATTTGAGTTGAGTGTTGATTTCTTTACATTATTACACTTGTGAAGCGCGCGTTTGTTTATTGCGATTTATATAAGTTAAAAATACTATGCTGTAGACATAATCTGTTTTATGTATAATAAGACATTTATGGAATGGCTAAATGTTGATGATCATTCGCCTAAATGTGGTCGACACCATTTATATCTTGTGCATAACCAAATTTTTTTTCTGCCAACATGGACCCCCTGCAAGTTGAAATTGACCCCTGGGGGTCTATATAATCCACTTTAAGAATCACTGGTGTATAGATTAAACAACACGATTTGCTAATCTGCATAATATGCAGGAAATTGTGAGTCCCAGGTACAATAAGAACATCACATTATGCCACAATTTGAGAAATAAACGATATTCTATTCTATTTAGCTCCTATGGTTGATTGCCGATCACGCGGGAAGATCGCTTGGAACAAAAAGCGAATGACAAATCTCCTATACCGAACCGTTAGCTAATCGGTGACTCGTCGCGAGGCGCACGCGCCACGCTGCGAAGCCATTCACGTGATGACGGACGGCCGGCAAAGCGCAATGTCAGGCAATAGTGGGTAATCTTAGTGGGAAGGGAAGGGTACGGTAGGTACATCCGGGCTGCTCGACGCTGGGCCGAGCGAGCGGGTCGACGAACTGGCCTAACGGAAACGGACGACGCGAGCCGAGACGAGGATCTAGCGTAGGTAAGCTCTCGGGCGAGTGGTCTACTTCACTAGCTTTCAAGGCGGCCGCTTCTTTGTTCCGAGCGCCTGCGCATCAAGTTTCTGGCCGTAGCGTCTTTTAGATTTCACCGCTGCGAGGATATGATCGATGGAGTCAAGTATGACATCAATACAAGAAGCAAGAAAAATAGTAAGCCATAACATTAGATAATTAGGGGTTGAGTGTAGCAACGTGCCCACGGTGGCCGCGAATGCCCGAAAAATTGAGTACATTTCTTAATTTTTTACGTCTAAATGAGGTGGTATGTGAAAAATATAGCCCAGGGCTTAGCGTTTGATATTTATTCATCTCAAAATATTTAATGGGTGTATTGAAATTTAGCCGTAAACTTTCTGTTGTTCAGCAGAGGTTTTTGAAAACACAGACATTTTTATAAATGATTTTTTTATTTCTAATTTGATAGTTTTATTATTGTATTTGCTTATATATTCCAATTCAATGATTGTCAAAAATAATTTCAATTTACTCTTTTTTTAAATTTGCTATTATTTTGCGTTTTGCCCACAATAATGTCAATTTTTACTTATTTTGCCTACACCTTATTTTCTATTATGTCGCAATTTGCGAACACGTATCATACATAAAAAGATAATTACTAAACCTCAAATAATGTTTTCTACCTTAGGACAGGATTTAAGCCTAGTTAACTGGCACGGTGATTTTACTTGCCCTAATAATTCTTTCTTCTGCTATTGATTTGAATAATTTAATTTTTAATGTAACTTGCATAGTAACAAAATATAAAATTTGCATTATAAATAAAATGAAATGTTAATTTTCTCAATAAATAATCTTAAAAAGGAAAAATATCGGCGTTTCTCTTTTGAAAATACATCCTTAATCGAAATTGCTATTTTTTAAAAAAAAACACTATTAAACGGGGCGTTTTGTGGACCATATTATATTTATCCCGCAGTTGTTAAAATGGGAAACACTTCATTTAGAAAGAAACTTCGTAATAAAGTACAAACATTTTAAAATTCTTAGAAAATCAAGCAAACTACTGAACATCAGCGGTAGACCTAAGGATTGACTGAACCGGCATGCACTATATAGTGACACACGCTCTCCACACACGTGATCATCCATATAGTCTGATGTACCATATGTTTGTTTGTTTGTTTTTTTATTTGTCCATATGTCCGAAAACTTCCCGTGGACCGTTCTTAACCAAATTTGATATGCAGCCTCTCTGGGTGACCCCAAACATCACCAGCTGGCAACAAATCCGATGCGAGTCGCGCAGGTAGTACTGCAAGTGCATACTGGTTAACTTTGCCTGAAGTATCTGCCCAATAGGTAGAGCAAGCGTATCGTATATGGGTATTTTTGGCATCGTGGTGACGAGAGAAACTTTGGATAAGAAACTTTGGCCATTTTGGATAAGTCAAGAGTTACGCGACGGGCCAAAGTTGCCGATGTATGCTACTTTTCCAAAATGGCCACGTACCTATGCTACGTACCTATCGCTACTTTTCTTGTTATTATTGTAGATTTTGTAGGATCTGAGACAACGCATTCTTCTTTATCTATTCCAGAAAGGAAACCTACTATGTTATGCTGATCCCTGACTCACTGACAATCTGTAACGCTGTTGCGTAACGCTGTCTGTAGACGCAGTGTAAGGCTGGGTGGCGGCTGAGCAAAAAAGGGGGTTGGGAGAAGGGGAAGAATGAGTGGGGGGGAGGATCGAGAGGGAAGAGGAGGATTGGAAGGAGAGGGGTGAGAGGGAGAGGTGAATGGGACGAGGATGCGGGGGTTCGTTAAAAAGTAGTGCTGGAGGGGGGGCAGCGGGTGAGGCACTGTAACTTTCGAAATTCAATATATTTGACGGGCGCCACAGGCGCGCTACAACGCTAGTTGAATTATATGCTTCTACAATAATTATATTAGGCTCTTAACTACGTAATTGCCAATTTTCCTACACTGGCCACATAAACTTGGAAATATTCGGTTTCAAATGAAATCTAAATTACAATAAATTTTAATTCAAAGTCATGTTATTCGTTTTCAAAATCAAGTATTAAATTGTGTTTCTAACGTTTGTTATTGCACGGATATTGTGGAAAAGTTGAAAATTCCTGGTATTTTCGAATACCCAAACCCAGTGTGCTATCCAAAGGACAATTCTTCAACATCACTGAAACATCGGGAGCTATTCTATCTTCACGCAGTAAATCCGTTTTTCATATTTTTTATAATGTCAAACAACCGCGATAATCTTTGATTTTATGGCGTCCTGTGCCAGTATTACAGCTTCGTGGGTATGGCACAATAGTTAACGTCAATGTGTACTGTCAAGAAATGCAAATTATTATGGAGAAACTCACGATTAGACAACCAAGCCTGGTCAACGCTGGTCAATGCAAGTTGCAACTGAAGACTCTTCTTCACTCACCGTACTTACCAAACCTTGCTCCAAGAGACAATCACTTCTTCAGAATTTGGATATTTTTTTAATTTGAGGGGGCTGGGGGCAACTTCGAAGAGGCAATGAATATAACCTTCAAAGCATTGATTGAATTTAGTCCAAGTGTTTTACATGTCAAACTGCATAGATAATAGTGGTCAATATTTCGATTAAAAATCGTATGCTCTTACATTTCGTTTATAGACAGGCAACATCATAGATAAGGACCTACATAATGTCAGCTGTACATATCACATATTAAATATTTTCTAAATTTACTTTGATCACTCGCTTTTGGTTTGCGGTGGCTTGGGGTCCTAATGGGGATGTGCGGCTCGAGGCATATCACTATATATCTTATTACACCAGTCGGTCCGACTCACGGCTCATCTCCCATCCGGCAGCCTGCGGTTCTGGACGATTGATGTATTGGTCGGTTTACCGGCCTTGCTTAACTGACGAATACTTGGGGGAGTCTAGTTGCAAAATGATTCTTAAGGCGCGGGGCTAAGTGTCGACCTATCGTCGCCTACCCTTAGAAACGACCCGATGGCGACCCGGTGGCTCTCCGAGTAAAGGACGCGACGGGTCCGCTATATTTCAGTCACGGAATGCCGCGTTATCACGATAGGTAGAAGTTGTGCAAGCGACTTCGAGCCTGGGACCAGACGGGTGGACGGAAAAATCCGACCTAATCTGGTAGTCAAAGGGTGAATCTGCCCGCTGGGTAGCATTTCACAGTGCCTTGCCGTAAGGAGTGGGACTCTGACGGCAGTGGCGTAGTTGGATTGTGGATATGTTATGTCCAAATTCTGGACATTTCATTTCGGGGCGATATAACGATAAAGCTCGTTGAAACGCCTCGAAGTGACGGGCTCGCTCGAGTATAGTCTTAAATCCAAAGTTACTTAGATAATAGCGATCAATATTTCACTTTGAGTACTTTGAGTTGATGGATTTTGACCCTCGCACTCTTTTGTCACCGAAGCAATCGGAAAAGAAGATTTCTGTGACAATTTCCAATAAGGATGTTTAGCTAATCTCGCAATTTCGCCTGGAAACATCGCAAGTGTAGTATGATTTATGTGCACGTCGCCGTAGGCCAAGTATAGGCAAGCGTTCGCTCATGTTAATGACGTTTCCGTCCCAGGACAGTGGGACAGAACAACAAAAGATGTGGGTAACAGTGAAACAATAGAGCGGCAGGCAGACAATAAAATTGCAGGCAACGCGTTCCGTACGTGCTGGAAGTGGGCACCGCGTGTCGACGAACGTGCCAATCTACGAACACTAACCGTTTAATCTATTACCGATTAGATCGAAAAAAGTGATGACTAAAATAGAAGGAAAAAGCGAAAAGGAAGACTGTTAATGAAAGATGTTATAAAGCAGGATGCGTCCAGAATAAATTATTATATTAAATATTTATCATACAGCATAAATTATTTTCCTAATCAAAATTATTTTGATATTTATTTACCATAGATGCAAATATTTAGACAGCTTTTTTACCATAGCAATCTACAAAATTTTACTTTATTAAAATTCTAAGAGAAAATACAAATTCTTAGAAAGAAAATATTTTTAAGTTTAGGTTTTCGCTAGACGAAAACCTTTACAGTACAAATGGCAATATTTAAAGAATAGCAACCAAATAAGCTATAACGGATTGTACTATGTAATGGGGCGTTTCTGCCATTTTTTTACTTAAAACTTTGTTTATACAGAAAATATACATTATAAAATTCTGAAAAAATTACCAAACTAATGACGATTGGCTTCGTGATCAGTAATAGTAGTCATTTCGAAAAGCTATTATATTCATAGTAAATAACAGGACAAGTAGCGATACACATCGGTAACTGTTGCCCGTCCCGTGATTGGTAACCCCTGACTTAGCCAAAATGACTTAAAACCTATTCGAATAAGTTTTCTCGTCACCACGATTGCAAAAATACCTACATATATACGTTAGGTGCTGCTGCAAGTGCATCCCAGTTTACTTGGTATGGAGGAGAATCTGACCAATAGGCAGAGCAAGCATAACGTAGATATGGGTATTTTTGGAATCGCAGTGACGAGAGAAACGTATTGGAATAGGTTTTAAGTCATTTGGGTGCTACTGCAGGTATATCCGTATTACCAATAACGGGACGGGCCGAAGTTGCACATGTATATCGCTACTTTTCCTATTATGTATTATATCTAACTCATTATGGGTATTATGAATAATGTCGTATGGTGCAAAAATTCGTGGCATCGTGTTGTGTTAAAAATAAATCACTCATGGTCCTAGTATTGATCCCTGGGGACTCCACAAAACATTGTTCCAGCTATTCACTTCTTTAAATCCATTTATCTAAACTACGCAATATCCTGTATTCAGCCTGCTTAGTACGCTTTTTTTTACTTTGGCTCAACTTTCATAAATAATTACATACTAGCATGTATAACTAATTTATCAAGCAAGATTTCGCAATCAACCGAATCAAACGATTTAGATAGATTAAAAATATCACACGATGTGAATAGTTTTTAAATGTGACCAGAATACCCCAAATTGCTATAATCCTGGAGATCATTTATTTTTTCCTGCTTTTTCACTATAGACCCTTTGAACGTGGATAACTTCGATTGGAGTTAAAATTCCAAATTAAATTAAATTTTCATTCAAAGCCATGTTATTTCTTTTCAAAATCAGTCGTTCATGTATCTTTCTGTCGCTTATAATTGCTCGGATATTTCATGTGTCTAATCATGGAAAGTCCATAATTCACGTTTTTTTCGTATATCGAGGTACTGTTTCGGTGTTATCTATTACAGGTTATTGCGTTCTGGCACAACATTTAATGCAAATATACACTGTTTTTAAAGATAGAGAAGCTCTTGATTAAACAACCGAGTCTGGTCAAATCACTCTTCGCCGCTGCTTTCACACTGCAGAGCACGTCCCCACATATATCAGCAATCGGTCGCAAAATTGAAGGAGTTGCGACTGGAGACTATTCATCGCTCACCGTATTCGCCAGACCTTGCTCCAACAGTCTTTCACTTGTTTCGAAATTTGGATAACTTTTTACAGGGCAAAAAAAAACAACTCCGAAGAGGCAGCGAAAAAGGCCTACAAAGCATACATTGATTACATTCCAGAGGGGTTTACAGCAGAGGTTTTAACCAACTCTCATTAAAATTTCAAAACTACACGGATAGAATTCAATGTTTCGATTAATTTAACATAATTGTATCATACAACAGTTTTTGTCCTAAATTTATATTAGGGAATACATAGGTAAGAACCTAATATGTTGCGAAGTCGAAGCTAATATGTAGTCTACTATTATAAATATTCTTTGAAAACGCAACGAGATTTAACCATAATTTTGTGGGTCCATTTTTGGATTTTATTGATAGTATTTTTGAATTTTGCATTAAATATGTGGTTACACCTAATTTCAGATATTTTAAATTTTATTTTAATTGATCAGATATCTTAAGATGATATTTAGCTTTATGAAGTTCGTAGAATGTTTCATACATATATCCCCCAAATTGTTATTTTTTTCGGATCGACAAAAACTGTTTGTTTTTTCGCGTCCCCGCAGTGGTTACCATTTGTAAGCCAGACGTGGCGGTCGCGTCTTTATAGTAATGTAGGTTCATTCGCCACGTGAAATTGATAGCCTGAGTCCACTCGTGGACAATAATGGCCTGCGACTCCATACAATCTCCGCAATAACCGAACGTCCAGTTACCGCGGATCTGCACTCAGTACTTCGCGGCTAACTGTAACCGCACAATATTCTGGACTGATGAGAACTCGGCGAGTTGCATGCTAATGATCGGATGACGTGATCATCGCCCTCTAGCTAGCAACTGCTAGACTATGTACTACAGGGCATGTGTTTACAAATGCTAGCTCATTCGAGGGTACCGGAGAAGATGCACCGAATAAAGAGCATTTAATTTTGATGTTTCACTAATCTGTGAAGTAATGTTCGAGGAGACTGATGATGACATTCTAGGGCGCGTTGTAATTTTGATTTTATTTGAATTTCTTCAATTTAGAAAAAACAGTGCACAACAATAAGTAGGCAAACATATTAAATATACTGTTACACTGATTTTTTTTTACTAAATGTAAACAATTTAATGTTTTTAAAAACATAGCGAATGAGAGTAGGATAGAAAGGGAGAAATCGGAGAGGGCATGATAGGGCGCTGGGAACAGCATATACCTTGCCATATCTATATAACGCTATTCACTCGCCTCCCATATTATTTGTATAGTTTCCTACATACCCTGTCTCTAGCAAATCAAAATGATACACGATTACAAAATAAAATCACACTCACTATTCATAGACACTAAACCTAAACATAAATACTTCCCACTAAACCAATTAATCTTTTCTGGTACATGATATACCAATATGAAATGATCTTCCAGTAGAAATAAAAAAGGCCAGTTGACTGAAAGGATTCAAGAAGGCCTACTCTACGTATTTAATGAGAACTGAATATAAGAGATATTCTATCATTTTACCTGTAGTTTTATATTCCTCTAATTCTATGATTTATACTTATGTTTACAGTTTCTCTATATTTATTTAATCTTGAATATAGAATAATATTAAAATTGTTGTAAAATTTGTGGTCAGCTACCCAGTTAATGATTGACATGTCAATGTATGAAAAGGACTTCTGGTCCTTTTGTCCATAATTAGATTGTGTAAATAAATAAACATATTTTTTTCTCAGTGTACAGCCACTAAATTGTTCATCAATCGTGTCGGTATCCGTGAATAAGATAATATTTATATGTCTTTTATGTATGCAAAAATATTCTTTGCTAACAGTCATATCCAGTACATCTATCCGAATCTACAGTATTGAGATGTTGTCATTTAGTCGTTAAATGTGTTATACATAGGTCTCTTCCTTATAGTAAATCTGCAGCAGCAGCAAAGCAATGGAACGGACAAAATACTTGCAGAATGGCTGCATTAAAAATTATCGACGACAATGAGTTCGGTTCCTACTACAACACCGGCTTTTAGTTGACCTCCACGGAAAAATACTAATCAGGAGTAAGGGACAAACAACACACACATCAGTAACCTGCACTCATCTACCATCTTTGCAAGCCATCAAGCAACAACACAACTTCCGATCCGAGGGGTTTTCGGCAAGTTCCCGAATATAACCTCGGTTACCCACGTCTCAACTAAGACAACCAAAACACAACGTGGAACACTAAATCGACATTGAGGGACGACCAGTCTTCGCTCGACTACGACCAACTCAACCCTGAAAGATATGCTACTGCAAAAAAGGCGTTCGACGAGATGATAGAAACTGCAGTATGTCGACCATCCAAAAGCCAATGGGCTAGTCTACTACACCTGGTTCCCAAGGTGAATGGAAAGTTTCGAACATGCGGGGATTACAGGAGACTCAACAGCATCTCTGTAACGATTTTACACATACACTCGAGAAGAAGACCGACACGAAAATCCCGTTCAGAGAAGAGGATGTGGAGAAGAGGGCCTTCATCATCCTTTTCGGTTCATTAAAGATGAAGAATATGAGCTTCGGATTCCTCAACGATGCAAAGACGATGCAGCGGTTCATGGACCAGGTGCCTAGGGTACTGCCATTTACGTTCGGTGATGAGCATCATACCAAAATTTGCAAAATATTGACCATAGTGGTGTTACCACCGAAATCTGCTGCTAAACAATTCATTAATTACAAGATGATAAATCTCCTAGTACATATATTAAAATCTTTCTAAACATATTTATTACATTTCAGAATCTATCAAACATTGACGGAAGATACGAGCTATAACCACATATGAGCCAAATTTTTCGAACGCCCAGTAATAATTTAGAATACCTGATATTTTAACCAAATTTATCAAATAGCCTTAATCAAGTAAGTTATTTGATATAAATGACGCTGGAAGAAATCCATCGCCTAGCAGTCATTTCATAACCGGACATATAACTCACTTAGTGCAATTCAAGCTGTAAAAGCAAGCTATGCGAGTCGATAGAATGTGCCAATGCTTCTACATAGTACCCATTATTACTCACGGGTGTCACTTTTCACTTAGAACGCTCAAAGGATCAATATTTCAACGTAGGTACATATTTATATGTACAGGTACATCGCAAGGCGATTGCGATTCGGTCTGATGCCTTTTCATCGGTACTACAATCTTAAAATGTTTGTAAATTATTATAAAAATTTTAATCTTGAAAAATGGCTAGATAAAAAAGTAGATGGTTATGTTGGTGGACATCAATAACTTAAATACTAATAATTACGCTAGCACCAGTCCGACTCGCGCACATAGCTGGCGCGAAGAGTCTTGAATTTACCTACTTTACGTTTAGAACATTTAGAATAAGAAAAACGAAAAAAAATTGTTCTTCCGTCTGTGTGTATGTCTGCTTTACTCATCGATATTTCAAGAAGGCGTTCTCCGATTTCGAAAATTCTTTCGCTAATCTGTGTTATTCATCAATGTTAAGAGCTGGCTAGGTTTTGGGGGCCGTCCATAAACCAAGTAAGGTAGCTGCCTTACAAATGTATGGCAGCTGGCAGAACATATTTAGCGGTACGGTCACCAACATTTTATTACTTTTCAGCGATTAAAAAGAATAATCCCGAATTAAATAGAATAATCAATTACCGAAGAAATTTTTTAAATCGTATTATGCATTCTAGCTTAAGAGGCCACAACTCAAGAAAGCGTTGTTCGATTTCGAAAATTCCTTCATCAATCTGTTTTCCTATGCAAACGAAAGGCCGACCAACCAATTTTCATTCGTACAGTCGCCACTTTCTTATTAGCTATCCGAACGAATACGAAAAAAACAGATTATCAACCGAACTTTTGAAATCAGAGTGTGCCTTCGTGAGTTACAAAATATAAAGATGATTTTTTAAGTTGCCGTAAGATTTAAACGAATTGTTTGATATGAATAATTATGTGCTATTCGTCGTATTAATGAGCTGATTAGAGCTCCATATAAACACCGATCTCCGAGCCCAACGCTAGCGTTTTGGAAAGAACCTACTTGTACGTTTCATCCTAATACCTAGTTTTTATATATTAAATTCACTTTTATATAAAAAACCTAAAAGTATTATATTTTTTTTAATGGAAGTTGAAGTACATAATCTTAATTATATGGTATACATTAATTAAAGCAGATTAAGTACATTACTAGTTACATAAAAAAAACAAACCGCATACATTGATTACTATTTAGAGGTTACCAGAGGAGTTTAAGAAGACCATAGTTCACACAATGTTATTGCATATACTAGACTATCCTGATGTTTGCTACCTTGACGTCACCAAAGCCATCCTCGATAAATTGGAGCACTTGCAAAATTTAAGCATTAAGTATATCTATAATGCGAGAAAATTTGATCACGTCTCTGAGTATAGAAGCCAACTTCATTGGTTTCAAATACGTGGACATGGAAACTTGCATTTTCTTTCCCTTCCTTATAACATCCTCAACATTCACTCACTTAGGAAGTCATTCTTTCACTCCGTTCCAGTCAGGATAGCAAAAATGCGATTCCTACTCATAAATTTTATTTTATTACATATTCCTTCACCGTTTTTGCAACTAGACTATGGAACAAGTTCCCTTCCAATATCAGACACTCACCAACGCTTTCTACTTTTCAAATGTCTCTGAAAAAGTCTTTCAAATCCAAAAAATCCTAGTTATCCTACATATCATCCCTTCCTCTCTTGTCCTCTGCTCCTTGCGGACATTTCTCTAAATATTAATTATTTTCTTGAAAACTTGGCATTTTTATTATATGATTATTTTTTTGTTAAGTAGTTAGTTCCTCTGTTTATTGGAGCGAAGCTCTTTTACCGGGTTACGCGCGGCGAGAGTGAACCGGCAAAAACTGTAATGGGACACTTTTGGTGAGACCCTTTACCGTCATCAGTGCGAGGGGCTTCTTCTTCTTTTATTTGTGGCCTCTTTAACAGTTTTAAAAGTTAATGATATGATAGAAAGAGAATGCGTAAATCATTAACCCCTCCCCTACCCCCGAGGGAACCAAGTCTTACAATCCTGCAAGGTTTTGTTACTATGCACGATGACTCGAGTAAACTACTTCCGAATTCAAAAATTCTTTCGCAAATCGATGTTATGGCCATTGCACAGATATCAGTATATTTTGGGGTATGTACGACCTATGGTTCTTTTATTTCAAGCCAGTTAAATTTGCTGCTGCCGAATCTCTGCCAAAATAGCAAAACGAATGTATTACGGAACTACACGTCTATAGGAGATCTCATTGTATTTTGAACCTATTTTTGGAGCGAAGCTCTTTAACCGGGGTTACGCACGGCTAGAGTGAACTGACAAAAACGGCAAAGGGAGCTTTTGGTAAGATGCTTTATCGTCTGAAGTTTGAGACACTTGATAGTCAGAAGTGCTTCGACCCCCCCCCCC
>JAOPUG010000376.1:4126887-4139570 GCA_027564375.1 Micropterix facetella | reverse complement strand
TATTATCATTAAAAAGATATACAGACAAATAAAATGAAAGCGGCTATGGTATTATTGGAGAAGTTAGAAAACCTATATACAATAAAACACAATTAATTTCACTTCAATGGAATCTATTTTTGGGAAAAAATAAATATAATGAGATCTACTTGTATATTTAAGATGTGGATTTTTAGAAATAACCTTCTAAAATATAAACTGTGATAAATTACATTTAGTAACATTTTCAAGGTAAATTTTCTAATTAAATTCACAAAATTTAAGTAATACCCGCATTTAAACAAGGTATATAATTTTATATGCAATTTGGTAATTTAAAATGATCAGTAGCAATTAACTGATAAAGATTTTTTATCAATATTTGTAGTCATATCCATTTTTTTTCCTTTTAGATTCTTTACTTTTTTTTATTTTTGTTTAGGGATTTTTTCTTCTTCTCTCCAGTTATATAACCAATCAGCTCGGGAAATAAAAAGCGAATTACATGTAGCATCCCTAGATAGAGATTTGCGGGTCAAGTTGGGTAACTGAGCTACAAAGCGTATATGTCAGCACAGTGTCTGTATGCCAATCTAACACATAATCATATTAACTTTACTATTGAGTTTGAAATAAAGGAATTAAAACATTTTTTTTATATCAAGAACACATTTCTAAATAATGCGCGTAACCTTCGTCGAGAGAGTCAAACTCGCACATGACCGGTTTTAACGTATCTTGGATCACTAATTAATTTACGAAAGCATTATTATAATATACATATGTATATGTGGTCTCTGCATACATAAAACAATGCGTTAAAAATGGTGCAACATGATTCCTCAGATTCTTGTACCTAAAATAATATGGGTATGGTCCTTATTTACATCCAACCACATTTATTCTTGGGCTGGTCGGCTATAACTCCCTTTCAGCCGAGGAGAGATTTATTGGCAGTTGTCACGTCATACAAACTTTACAGAGGGAGTGGAAAGTCTCAGTCATTTAGAGAACGTGAGAACCTGTATGACCCAGACCACTATTTTTGGGTATGTGTTCACAATTTTTTCTCGGTTCCCTCGTCTATAATTTAGGGCAACACTTTTTAATCACCCATACCTCGCATGACATCACTATCGCACCGTATTATAAAAAATATAGTTCGAAATATTATTAGACTTAATTTCACACAAGATGAAACAGGACTTTCCAATTATTGTGATATATCACTTGTTAACGTTTTATTTATTTACATTGTGGTTTGTCAAGTGCTACGGGCAAACCCATACACCCCAGAGCGTTTTAACGAAATTTATCGTTCTATCACCCCGAGGCGAAACGCAGAGACTTTAGACGTGATATAAATCTACGTACCAAGCTCCACCTAGGCCTGTATGAACCCGACACCAAACCGCGAGGCACTGGGAATTTGAAACCCAGTGGGCTTCCTCGCGCCCATACTACCAGATGCGGATCAGATTCCTCCGATACCCCATCTGGTCATAGGTCCGAGGTCGTTTGCGCGGGCCTCCACCTCTAAAGCGGTATTCCTAACTGGAATGTAGCGGATACGGGGCGGCCTTTGCTCGACAATTCTCACTCGAGATCGGATGGCCCACACTATCATATCTATGGATAAGCATTAGAGGTACCCACTTACCCCCGCTGTCTTAAGAAGCGTACACTTCTAAACTCCTTCAAAATCAGTCAGTCACAACACGTTGACAACAATCTGTGTGCGCCAGCTGTCCAGGCCACGCCCGAGTTCCTGTACCCGGGTCAG
This sequence comes from Micropterix facetella, assembly GCA_027564375.1. Lineage (NCBI taxonomy): Eukaryota > Metazoa > Arthropoda > Insecta > Lepidoptera > Micropterigidae > Micropterix > Micropterix facetella. Next base: position 4,137,808 of record JAOPUG010000376.1, on the reverse strand, counting down.
CCGCACAGCGGGTTCACCGGGTTGGTTCCTCTTCGTGGAGGCTCCTAAATAGGGTTGCTCCGCAAGCTGGGCCGACCAAAACACAACGACTATTATAGCCCAAACTCCACGGAGCCATTGTGACCCTATGTAATGTATTGAATGAGCTGTATGTTTCCTAAACAATCATAAAATATTAAAAAAAATAAAAAAAATGGCTGCAGGAGAATCGCAACCTGGGCCGCACTATCGTGCTTTCACTTATCATCATCATTTACTACTATTCGTTTCTTCTGCTAACACTGTGGTGACGGTCGGACGTGTCTGCCGAATGTGTTGTGTGCCGTGTTCGTTTCTGTTCTCGCGTTGTGTGGTTTTCGTTCTGTTTGTGAAACTGTCTGAATTGTTATAACTGTGAGTACATATTCATATTTTAACGCCATTACTGTGAAGCTCTAATTTCACTGAGTGAGCGGCTTTTTTGTCTTTTTTGTGACTACCCTCCCTGGCAGTTTTTCTTTATTTTTCTTCTTTTTGTCAAAGCGTCTTCTTTTTTTCATTATGCGAAAGAAAAGGCTTGTTAAGTCAGAGTGATGGAAATAGTATAAGGGGCCGGTGTGCCCCGGCTTAACGGCCCCATCTCTGGGTTTCATGCCACAAAATAATCACATTTCTCCCATATCTTCGGAAGTCATGGACGCTTCGTCAAACGTCGCATCGGTAGTCGAAATTACAACTATTCCTCTACCTAAATCTCCAACACCTCCGCCCAATACATATCTTGATGGTGCCAACGCCCCATATATTGCGTATTTACTGCTAAAGTAACTATAAGTCCAAACGCCATTGGTAACACCTATTCGACCGCACGGACGACGGTGTCCTGTACATAAAAAAATAGACGCAATCGTATTTAGGCTGCTTTCAGGTCAGGAAAGGATGTAAAAACGCTTTCATATCCGTTTTGTTCCTAAGGGAGCATAATTTCAGCGCGTTTATTCCGGCTTACGCCACATTCCATTCTGGTTCAATCAAGTGTATCAATACATCTCTTTCAGATAACGAGTTGATCGATAGATTAAAGCAACTCAATCCGAGTCCGTAAAATTCAGTACCTAAATTACAGGGATAAGTGGAGCGGCGAGTCCATTTGGAAACCTTCCCGCACGGTGGTTGTTACCTAAATTACAGGGATAAGTCGAGCGACGAGTCCATTTGGAAACTTTCCCACACGGTGGTTGTTACTTTTGAGGGCTAGATACTCCCCAAAAAGGTTTATCTCTTTACAATGGTTTAGCAGTAGAGCCTTACACTCTTCCGGTATCTCAGTACCTCAACTGTTGTCGATTCGGACGTAGTCGCAATAGTTGCCGAGCAGGAATCTCACGTTGCTTCCGTTGTGTTAACGAGCATTCCGGATCGGACTGCAAGTCGTGCGTGGAGTGAAGTACATGCACTGCAAATCCTCCACACGAGAAGAAGAAGACTAATATCCTTATACAAGCTGTAATGCTTGCGGCTTCTGTTTAACGATAAACAGCAATCAAATAATTTATCGGGCAATACATTGTTACATTAGCAATAAAAAATAATAGTAATTCATCCGAGGTAGTAGGTAGGTACTACATTTTAGAGCGGCAGTAGCTCCTTCCATCTCCGACGTAAGTGTAATACAAACAAACTACAGAAATATTATTATTGATCCATCTGGCAGCGCTATTTTATGTGAAACACACGGCACCGCATCGGCGGCAATCGGCTTTATTCATACATTCATCGTAGACGCCGCGCGCCGTGGTCCAGTTTTGAAGTGTCGTTTATTCGCGGCATATTTTGAACACGTGGTTTTCGACAGTTGATACCGCGTATGGTGTCTGTTTACAAGTACTCATATGCTGCCTGTCCTGAACATATGAAAAGTTCTACAAAAACAAGTAATACAAACAACTAAAATGGACAAGGACTACGCGTTGGAAGAAATGATGGGGAAGCTAGGTAAATTTATATTGTCTATAAATGAATAATATTTAATTAAATCTTGAAATATGTACTGCAACTACCAATTTACCGATTTCAATAGTGGGTACTAATATGTCGTTAGTAAGTTTGTTCGATCGTTTAGGTATTAGATCGCTAATCATGTATACAGAACAATATACTGGTGGCAACTAATACAATATATTCTTGAAATCCATCCTACTCTCTTTCACCAGTCGTCTACAAATACGACTACGAAAAGACCGATTCTTACAAGAATGATCCAATAACCAATAAACCTCCAATCAGTTTATAAATGTGGTAAATTGCCAGCCAATATCTTCTTACGCTTAGTGAGTTGCAACCGACTCTTCCTATAATAAATACGGTAGGGTACAGGAAAGGCATAAAGCGTTTCTGTAACCCCTCCAGCTTGGATATGGACCATTTTCATATTGTCACATTGACTTCTAATCTTGCTACTAATAAGTCATTTGAATAGGTGACACACGACAGATACATTGAACTATCTCATATTCTTCAATATACAACCTAACAATTTGTTAGGTTGTATGAGTTAGAAATTAACGAGGTGATGTACCTCCCAGATCCTTTGTTTGGTTTGCCTCTCCATCAATATCATAACCATATAAGAACGGGGCACTACCTCATAAGAGGGTTATAGTTTATACTCCAATGGTACACCTCATTCTTATCATCCTGCAATATTGTACAGTAATCTATACTTAATGCCCGTTTCCGCGAAGGGCTTCAGGTCATCTGCGAAATTCAGTTAGTTGACATTCGTAAATACGTCTGGCAACGTATTTGCATTTGTAAATACGTCTGGTAACATATTGAAATTCATACATAAGTCTGGCAACGTATTTACATATATTCGTAAATACGTCTGGCAACGTATTAATATTCATAAAGACGTCTGGCATCGTATTTACGAGCAAATTAAACAATAGTGGACCTACATTTATCCCTGGATCATCCCAGAATGCGTCAGGTTTATTTTTAAAATTTCGTGTCTGACTCGAAAGAGGGAAAGAGCTTTAATCCGAAAGGGGTCATGTCGTAATTTTAAAAATACACTCACCCCACCGGAACGGCAGATGACTCTTAGCAGTTTTCCCTCAAACTTTTTTAGTGCATCCATGTATGTATATTTCCGGAAAGTATTGATAATCACTGACGATTATGTATGTATAATAAATTTATGTATTTTTTGAGATTTTGTCGCATTTTCCAGTGATTACATGTAATCTCAATTTTCATTTCATTCGCCGGGGATTTTGCACAATTCTCAAGGTCCTAGGAGAATGTAATAAAATTATAACGCAAATTCAGTTATTTAATAATAATACATGTAAAATTAGGCAATTGTTACTAATTTTCTTTGTTTTACTATTAGGTAGGTACTATAAGTAATGCAAACAATTCTTAAAAAAAGTGTTTTATTGTAAACATGTTAAGATAACATGTTTGAACACCACAACGAGACGTAGCAGCTGTTCTTTGTTTTGTCTCTTCCGCAAAATTGGTCAAAATCAGATATTGTGTTTTACCGTAGGGTCGTCGGTAGGTTCTTCGATCGTCCATGGCGCTTGGAATAACATTTTGTTCTATTATTTTGTGTTATATTACTAAAGCGATACCCAGCCGTCATTTTTTGCCGTCAATTTTCTATGTTCATCACATATATGGAGAGCAAGAAAATGCCTCTTTAGAGTAATGACGCCACGATCTTTCAATCTATCCCCTATTCGGGTAAAAAGAAACGATAACAAAGAGTTATTAGGGCTGTTATTGGTGAGAAGGGTTGTATCTCTATTGACACAGTGGCGGCACCGTCCTCGATAAAGCAAGGGAATGCATTGTAAATGATCGGACATTGGGAGGCGTATACTACATTTGTTAATGCTTGGGAGCATTGGCAGACAAAGAAAGTAGCCATTGACCAATATGATCAATTCCTCCTAGTCGCACAGTAAAAGTTTCAGCCTCATACGGTAACTACACGTCCGTAGAGAGCGCGATAAGTGAAGTTGTGTTTTTGTAGCGCGTTACGAAATATGGAAAAGCGAAATTTGCAGCAAATATGTACCATCAAAGTTTGTGTTAAGCTTGAGAAATCTGCGAGTTTATCCTAAGAGAAGTTGCAACGAGCTTATGAGGAATATACCTTATCAATGGGACGAATTTTTCGGTTGACCAAAGCAGGGCTGTTGTGACGTCAGGCCATCAAATAACATTCAGGATGTTGAGTGTGGGGTTAAATTTGAATCGTTTTACCTTTTATCAGATTTTGACTCAAGATTTGGGCATGAGAAAGTTTTGTGCCAAGGTGGCGCCAAAAAGCGATAGAACAGGTAAAAATGCCAATAGGAGGATTGTGGTTCTCCAAACTCTCTATTCGCGCGATATCACAGTCCGTATGACTTTTTTTGTTCCTCAATATCAAAACCAATTTGAAAGGACGTAGTTTTGGTACTGTCGATAACATCCAAAGGACCATAACCGAGGAGCTGAATGTGATTCTAGTTGAAGGCTTTCAGCATTGCTACGAAGACTAGTAACAATGCATCCACCGATGTGTAACTTCCCCAGGGATACACTTTAAAGGGATAACATTGATACATAAAAATAAATTAAAATTATTACAAACAAATCACTCCCATTACTTTTCTGTAACACCTCGTATGATGTTGTCGCCTTCTAATTGTAGACTTATTATAGAGGTAATTGTCATTGTAAAAGTAATAACCAAATTTCATTAAATAATGTGGAAAAATTATATGGTTGCAGTAATAATACCATTTCCATAATGATTTTTTAAAGCAGCTATAGTTAAGGTGAATACCTATTTTAAACAGTGAAAAATTGACATTTTGCGACCAAATTTTAGTGACTCCCGCGTGCATTTAAACAAAAATAAAAATATGAGTCTTGTAGAAAATTTCCTAATGTTTAGTGCTATGATGCAAATTTGCAATATTTTAATTTTTTCTGAATAAAAATAAATAAAAGAGCTACAGTCATCGCCTTTTTGTAACTTGCATTTTTCCTTGAATTTATAGGGGAACCATTAAGTACCAAGTGAATGATTAAAATGTGATGATGCAATATTTTGCATTTACTTTTTCATTATAAACTTTCAAAAACCCAAAAAATATTATTTGTCATGCGCCATTTTAGAAAACCTGTATCTCCGCACAAGCAATACTAGTCTTTCGGAGTATTGCGTCCCCCTGGTGTTTCGCTTGCCGTAAGAATGGTATCTCTGCGCAAGCAACAATAGGCTTTCGGAGTATTGCGGCCTGCTGGTGTTTCCATTGGCATATCATTTCGCTTTATTGCCAACAGCAGCCCCTTAAGTGTTCAGCGATGTACGCATCTAAAATGTATAAATTATGCAACCAGTGCTAATGAATCCTCACACTTACTAACATAAATGCATTCGTGTCACCTTCAAAAGAAAAAAACAGCAGACTAATATACTCATTTAAACTAGGTTCATTCTAGGCGCCGTCGCTATGTTTAAATTACAATAATTAACCTCTTGGTAAAGTTCGATGTTTCGTTCTTTAAATTGTGGTACACTGAACAATATAGACCTAATACAGGAGTTCTACATATAATCTCTTAGCTGCACAGTGAGGTTTTTCTAGTAGTCCTAGCTGACACTCTACAGGCAGACATTTTAAATTTGCTTTAACAAATTCTTTTTTAATAATAACTTTCATAGTAATTTTTGGCCTGACCGTTACGTAGGACGAGCCATATATTCTGATGCAAGCGATGCGTTTGTTTGTTTGTCCATCTGAAGGCTTCCCGTGATCTGATCTTAACCAAATTTGGTATGCAGCCTCCCTGGATGACCCTAAGCACCACCCGGTGACAGAATGAGTCCCGCAGATGCTCCTGCAGGTGCAACCTGGTTTACTTGGCGTGGAGGAGGATCTGACCAATAGGTAGACCAAACACAGCGTAAATGTGTATTTTAGTATTTGTATAAATGGCTATTTTTGGAATCGCGGTGACAAAAGAAACTTGTTGGAATAAGTTTTAAGCCATTTTGGATGTCAGGGGTTACCAATCACGACACGAACCAAGGTTGCCGATGTACAAATATGGTATTATTATTATTATTTTTCGTGGTATATTCGACATAGTGATAGTGTAAAAGTACTGTATAGTATAGGACCATGGTCACACGTCATTAAATCTTACTGTCACAATTGATGCCTGCTTTAGATTTTGTTGTATTTTATATAATGATTATTATTAATCAATGGCTAAGCAAAAAGAACCAGATTTGTAATAGTCATTTTATGTCAATTATTGTCTTTTTTGCATTATAAAATATTCTAGTAAAACAATTTAATTTTGATTATTAAGCCACACGTTCTTATCGAAAAAAAATGACAAGCTAATTTAAAAAAAAATAGGACTGATCAAATTTACATTAAATTCTTTTTCAAGCTAAGGAAAAACTTTCATGAATGCTTTATTTTTCATTTAAAAATGAATTTCTTTGCATGAAAATCAAAGTAATCTTATTTTGGTAATTATATTATTTTCTAATAGTCCACCGAAAATAATTTCGATATAATGATATAAATGAGTTTGCGAGTAAGTAATAATTCCCATATGCGCATCCGTCAAAAATAATGACGGACTTATGCAAGTATCTCGCATTTAACTAATGACAAAGAATATTCAATAATAACTATTCTGCGAGGAGGATCATAAATAAGGCAATATGAATTATACCGCATGTTATTTATCGATTTTAAATACGATACAATATTTCCAAAGAAAAAAGAAATTAGGGAGAAGGCGATGAAAACAAAAAGTATTTAAATTCCTTGTGAGACAAAATGCACAAAGTTTCAAGGTGAAAGCGATGGAGCAGTTTAAAAAATCAATGGGAGCCATATCTATAAAACGAACCGATTAGCACAAATTTTAGCACAAAACTAAATACAAATATGTACGTAACTAAATTTTATCAAATAATAAACTTTATTAAAATACATATATTTATAAACCGAATCCAGATATTTTAGTTTAGTCAGTTTGTTAGGATCGAGGATGTAAGGTAGACATAACAAGTTGGCGCAAACTATGACGGTAATGTTTCAAAGTTCACCAGCTTTATTTATTATGTAATCAGGATTCTTTCTAATAAACCTGGATTTCTAATTAACTCTAAAAATTATTTTTTCGAGAGGTCTTAATAAAACAGTAGTTTTCTTATTCTTTATAAACGTCTCCTCTATCTAACTATATTAATGAGCTGCTGTTTTAGGCTAGTTTTGACATTTTCTTTTTATTGATTACGTATGTTTTTTGTAAAATCGTAGTTTTTAGCTATTTCGGCAGATTTTAGTAAATCTAGATGTCATTTAACGTAACATTGATTGAGACTGCCTAGTTTTGAAAATATTGAAAAGATCACATAATTAAAAGCTACCGTAGTTAAAACTAAATATAATAATAGGGACATCACTGAAATGCCTTGCAATATTATTTTCGGTTCTTCTTCGAATGAACCAGCGAACAAGTCTTTCAAGTTTTGATAACTGGAAACTTTCAACAATCGTCTCCTTAATATTGCTGTCATCAGGAAGATTTCCATTCAATATTATTTACGTTCATTCAACATTGTTGATTCGATTAATATTATAATTGGATGGGTACCTAATTAATTTGTGGAAAATTTAGATAAATTCCCCGGTTCCAAATTTAGATAAATTCATATGTGCTCGAACACTTGAAAATCAAATTTCTTGTCGAAACATAGTTTATCGACGTGCTTACTTGACACTCTTCCTTTGCATCTTTTTATATGTTCCTCATCTTAAGAATTTAGGTTTTTTTTGAGAATATGAATGTACCCTAATAAATAATAAATTGAATTCAATTTATAATGGCAGGCCCTCAAAACTGAAACAATGACTATAGCAAAATATTATTCAGGAGACTACGACATGAGGGGGTTATGGATATTTTCCATACAAAAATAAATATTCATTGGTTTATTTTTAACTGTAATTATATATAACTATAACAGTAGGTAAATAGAAATAATAGCATTTAGATGCTATTAGGCTATTAAGTTCTCATGTATTAAGTTGGATTTTTGAAATCTGAAAACTAACAATAAAATATTTTTTTTATTATTTTAAAAAATGGCAATAAATCACCAAAACTCCTCAAAAAGTCATCATTTTTCCTCTGATATAACGTTTATCTACTGCATCTCGAGTGTGCAATTTACATTGTAAACATGGAGATAAAACGGTTAGTAGTTGTTGTAATTAATGACATGAGCAACTTAACGACCAATTAACAAACATCTTGACACAACACTGCATAGTGGAGATCAAATATTGATCTAGGGCTACTTTGTAACATGTTCGGATAAGTCGGTATATAATTTAGTCTGGATAAGTCGCTAGAATATCTAAAACATTACTGCATTTTGCCCCAATTTAACACTTCATAGAAACAAAATAATAAAAAAAACAAGGGCGCACGCTTCTCAAGAGTAGCATATTATTTGACTCCAATTAATTATTTTTTGCAAAATCTATTGTCTAGCCAAATTTTGAATTCCCCTTTTACTCTTTGAATTTTAAGGTTAACTTTTTCTAGCGCAAATGTAATAGTTCTTTCGACATAACGACTACCAGTGATCTTTGAGGTCTAATAGGGTCGTGCAGCTCGGGTCCTCATGGCCAACGCTGACTGTCATGGTCGGCTCGACTCACGGCTCAGCTCCCATCCAGCAGCCTCGAAACCGGTGACCCGCTGTGCATGGCGGATGATCTGGGGGAATACATCGGGCGATCCTGGATGTCTGAGCACCGGTCGATATGCCGGTATTTGCTTAGCAATATTTCTGAAGAGGGGCCCTCCACTCTCGGTTATATGCGATGATCGACTGGTCTGATCCGAGTGTATCCCGGTAATAAGGCATATGCACTCGGTGATAACTTCAGATAAATCAAATGGTTGTATGATGCATGTGTCGGTCTGCCGGCCTTTGCTCAACAACGAATAGCCGGGGAGTATGGTCGCGTAATGCGACCTAAGAAAGCGGGGGTAGTCAGATACCTTAAGCTATCTATCCTTAGAAACGATACATTGGCCATCCAATCTCTGGTGGTAAGCCGACTAAAGGGCGCCTCGGATCCGCGATATATTCCAGTGAGGGATTGCCGGTTACTTAAGGTAGAAAACCACGCAAGCGACTTCGAACCCAGACTGAAGATCGGAGAAATCTGACCACATCTGGAAGTAAGGGCGCGATGGATGCCACACTGGGCTTGAAGATTCCCAGTGCCTCTCGGTAAGGAGTAGGTTTCTTACAAGCTGAGGCGGAGTTTGGTACGTAGATTATCTTCGTCCTCACGTCTCTGTTTTTCATCTCAGGGTGATATAACGACAAGATCGTTGAAACGGTCCGGAGTGGCCGGGTTCGCCCGTAGCAGTCGACAATCGCAACCACTGATCATGAAACCACTCTTCATTAGTTTGCAGTGTTTTTTTCAGAATTTAGAATTCATTTCTGTGTAAACGAAGTTTTAAGAAAAATGGCAGCCACATTGGGCCCCAGAGACCTAACATAAAAATCAAATTAAATAACATAATAACTTAATAAAAAACAATATCTATTAAATTAAAATTTCACACAATCAACCTAATTATATAGGTTAGCCCTAGTTCTAAGGCAGATATTTTTTTAATATACAAAATGAATAAAGAAATGTTGTGTATACGTAGGTACACTCAGACGTGAATCTATTTTGCTCTTACGAATCAGAAGTTTATCACCTTTGACGGTAGTTTTCCTCTTCCGAGCACATTTTCCCTCTCGTTTGATGTCCGCCGCTCCCGTCGCTGCTTCTGCTTCTTCTTCTTTTCACAACAATCCTGCTGACAGATGCTAGGCCAACTGCAACATTCTCCGCTATCTGCCGGTAAGCCATGGAAAAGTGTTGTAAGTAAGCTCCAGTAAGTGCGATTATCCATTCCCGCTTTCTTGGAGTGATCCATGTTTAAAAAGTCACTCATTTTACGCAGTCTAAACAAAATATAACGACCTTAACGAAATAACAATAGCTTTACAAAAGAAACCACATGAACTTAACCTATGATATGTCTATTTGACACTTTACATGTGGTCTAATAACTGACAGGTTAAATAAACATTGCCGGAATAAAAACTATCTCAGATAATTACCAGAATCAAAAAAAAGTTTAAATGTGTTCCTTGTTTTAATTAATTCGCTCGGGTGTTATTTGGCAAGATGGTAACAATAACTGTGTGTTATTTGGCAAGAATATATTATAATTATCGATATAATATAATCTAAACATAAAATTGTGTAAGTTTACAGAATAATCATTGTTTTTGGATACTTTCGTTGGACATGATCCAAAGGTTCAGCTTAACTTTAAATATGTTTAGATTTACAGCATTTTTGATGCTTTCAGACAAGATGGTGTTTTGGGGCCTAAAATGTTTTTGGGCAATGTATGTGGTATAGAAAACGGTATAGAATCGAAACAGAGAAAAACGCTCTTATCGGTCATTGCGAAAGAGGATGAACATGATTTATAAGCATTAGTAGGAGTAGGAGTAACCGCAAGGTCATTGTTTGGCAGTTTCTCACGGGACAGACTTTACATAACGTACCTACTAGTAAATGTAACTAACTGACATAAAACGGAGACATGCCAGAATAATTAAAAATAGAGCTTGTGTTGAGCAGGAATGCTGACCTCTAAATCAGTTTGAATTTTCCTATTCTTGTTAAAATGAAAATATAGGGATGTTTTTTTTTATAGGTTTGGTTTTTATATTGACCACATTTTTTCCAGCGACAGCCAATTTGACAGTTGACAGCTGACTAATGCTCAGTTTGGTTTGCCATTTTAACATGAC
>JAOPUG010000376.1:4092814-4102965 GCA_027564375.1 Micropterix facetella | reverse complement strand
CCATTACCTCGAGCGTACGTCCGAGTTCGGCCGTGCAAGCACGGCTTCTCTGCAGATTCAGTTGCGCGCAACTTATCATTAGTTGGGGACTATGCCCCTCCATAATTTGTGGTGGCGATCTCCCGATCGACCGCGCGCTGGTAGGCTGGACAGCCCGCCGAACCAGTCACGTGAGAGGCCTCCTTGCGGAGCCCCGAACAGGTGGCACACTTGGGGGGTGCCTCCTTGGCAGGGCATGCCGACCCCTCGTGCCCCTTGCCGGCGCAATGTCCACAGACCACTTCCTGCGAGCACTTATGTTGAGTGTGCCCGTAACTGTGGCACCTAAAACATCGAACCGCCCCAACGTAGTCTCGGACTCTGCAAGAATCCCAGTCTAGGAAAACCCTGCCCTCCGCTACAAGCACCGCTCGAACCGCCGGGTGCACGATCCAGACATTCTGGACCACGGGGCCGTCCCTCTGGCCAAACGCGAACGCCCGGCGGGTCGAACCAAGTGCAGTGGCCTTATCGACCGCACACCGTCCCTCCAGGTTCTGTTTCCAGAACAACTCTTTGACCTCCTCTTCCTTCAGGTCCCGCGGGATGTCATGAATGACGATCCGCGGGAGTCTACCCTGCGGTTCGACGGCCCTCAGTCCCGCACCACGCAGTTTATCGGCAGCTGCTTTTACCCTCTCCAAACCCCCAGGAGACGAGGTTGCTGCGCATGCTCTTCATCGCCATGTACAAGACGTGCTAACGTGTGACACCTCTTCGATCGCTTCGATTCCTGGCCGTGTCACCATTTTCCGTTGAGATAAAATTAACTGAATTGTATCTTTCGAATGCAGTAAATTTTAGATTTAACAACATTACTCGGGCAAACCTGTCACCCCGAGGCATTTCGACGAACTTTATCGCTATATCGCCCGGAGATGAGCGTAAGGAATTTGGATATTACATATCCACAATCCGCCAGCGAGAGTCCAACTCCTTACCACGAGGCACTGGGAATTTTCAAACCTAGTGGGGTACCCTCGTACCCTCGCTCCCAAATTTAGACGGATTTTTCCATTCACCAGTTTGGTTCTAGGCTCGAAGTCGTTTTCGCAACCTCTACCTGACGTGATAAAGCGCCATTCCGTCACTCGGAAATATCGCGGACACGTGGTGTCCCTCTGCGAATATCACCTGAGATCAGGTGGCCATTGGGTCGTTTCTAAGAGTAGGCGCCGTCAGGTCGACACCTACCCCTGCGCCTTCAGGAGCATAACGCAACTAGACTCCCCCGACTATTCGTTGAGCAAGGTCGGTAAACCAACCAATACATCAACCGTCCAGGGCCCCCCGAGGTGTTACCCCAGGTTCGACTGCAAAGCGGGTTTTACCGTATTAGTTTCTCTTCGGGGAGGCTGCCGGATGGGAGCTGAGCCGTGAGTCGGGCCGACCTGGTGTACAAGATGGCTATATGGCCCGAGCTGCACATGCCCCATTAGGCCCCGAATGCAGTCACAAGGCACACATGTACACACACATGCCTATATGCATTGGATAGTAGGGTTGATTGTAAGACATTGTGATAAAGCAATAAACGAGCTCAATTGAAAGGTTCACAATATAGGCTATTATATAAGAAGAACTAAACTATCAAATATTAGGGGTATTGAACAATGTCAAACGAGGGAAAAGGTAATTACCGATTTAAAAAAAATAATAAACAACCACACTTATAAAAAACTGCAAAATTTTAATAAATGCACATTTAAATCAATTTCGCTAACAAACGCCTATTAAACAAACTACAATTGAGTCGATGAATTGTTTCATTTCTCAAAAAAAAAAACTATAAAAGGACACATTTCAGAATGTCTCCATAGTATTTAGTATCTCCGACTATAGGGGAAGAAAGTGGTTCACTGTTCCAGTGTGACCTAAAAAAGTAACACATATTTTTTAATGTTTCCAGGGGAATTCGGGCGCTACCAATTCTTTCAATTCGTGCTGCACATCTTAGCTGCGATGACTGCTGGTATGCACATGCTGACGCTGGTTACAGTAGCTGCAGTTCCTGATCATAGGTAAAACCATTCCATTAGTACTAAATCTCTTTAACATTGTAATGAAAAATAAAGTGTTATTCAGTCAACAAAATAATATATGGGTAGCAATTTTATGCAGAAGAAGCCCTGAGCGATGTTCTGGGTGATGTCTTAGGTAACTTATTTAAACAACCGATCCACGTTAATGACTAATTATAACTTCGACGTCTTATGCTGTGAATATGAGTGAATGTCAGTAATTTGATATCCGCAAAAAACGCCTTATTTATACTGGTTCGAACAAAGAAAAGCCATTGATAACATTATTTAAGTAGCTTAATCATTGATGTCTAAATTAATTATAATTATATTTGTTAACATAAATTTGGTACAATCGAATATATTTGAGACGATTCTCAGAATAGAGTTATCATCCGATAAACAATTAATAACGATATCACATTGATATTGATAACAATATGATTAATTAATTTTAAGACAGAAACAGAAAACGGATTTGATCCTTCTCGCCGCTGCGTGATATAGATAATATTTGGTATTTTTAAAGGTGAATGAACTCACATGGTATTACAATGTTTGTTCTAACTACTTACATTTTAATACATGTCTGTTTGTCAGCACAAACAATACACAATACTCCGGCTCAACAAAAAATAAAACCTATTTTCTCCGACACTGGCCCTGAGACTCAAATATACTCCACGAATACGAATTGAACAAATAACATCTTGTGAATGACGTCACTCAACTAGGGCGTCGAAGTTTTCGCATTCATAAAGGGCGGTTATTTGGAAAGTCCTTTTAAAAACGTAGTAAAACATTTTTTGTGGAATCAAACAAACAATCAATTATATTTGTTAACATAGTCTCGTTATATAATTAGTCCACCGAGGTTCCAATGTTTTCATCCTATCCAGAAATACGATTCTTCAAGGTCTGCAAAAATAGCTGTTAACGCCGTTGATGCACTCCCCATTTTCAAGTTTGGGAAAATGAAATAGTTAAACAGGGCCAAGTGCGGTTAATAAGGTGCATGAGGAACCAGTTTGAATCCCAAATTGTTTATTTTAACCATTATGATTGTCGATTTGTGTGCTGCTGTATTGTCCTGGAATGAAAGAGGACTATTTTGCGCCATAATCTTGGCCGTTTTTTGGAATAATTCTGCCTTAAAACGGTCCAGTAATGCAGCATAATGTAGGCTCGTAATGGTCTTCTATTTTTCCAAATGATGACTCCTTTAACATTCCAGAAAACTGTCGCCATCGCTTTCCCAGCTATCAGTCTTCGCCTTCTTTGGGGCACATTCTTGCTCTTTTGTATCTGGTTAGTGACTATAGACCCAAGTCTCGTTCACAGTCACAAATTAACTCAAAAAGTCCTGCAGATTAGGTACACCGGAGGCTTGTTCATGTCTAAATACAACATCGAAATACACTTCGTTCGTGTTTTTGGTCGACAGTCAACAAACGCGACACGCATCTCGCAGACAGCTTTGTCATATCTCGTGTGAGATTTTGGGCGTACCTACTCGTTGAGTCGAGATGCCTGTCAACTCAGCTATCTGGCGCACCTTTACTCAGGAATCGTATACGTGTATGATTGCATACATTTTTTCAACGATTTCCTCTCACTGGACGTTGGGTGTGTGGAGCATCAGATGTGGTCGAATGGTCAAGTTTGAATCCATTAATCCAATTGTAAATAGTCTGTAACATTGGTGCATGAGTACCATGAACAGAACCAAGTTCAGTTTTGATATCAGCAGTGCTGTAACCCGTAATGAAGAAGTCTTTAATGACAGTATAAAATTCGTTTTTTCCCATGTTTGCTAGAAATGCAGAAGGCAACTGTGAAATGTTAACTCCATTCGAAATTTTAATACAATTTTCCAGGAACTCGCTTGAAGAATTTTCACAGAACTCATTTGTAGCCTGCCAGTGTCGATGTCAGTTTCTGAAATAGAACAAAAAAAACGTAGAAATTAAAATACTTTCCAAACTCAAAAACAGAAGACGGTGAATTAGGGTTGCACATAGGGTATGCAGAATTTAAATAAAAACCCTAGTCACGTGGCTACTCTTCCTGGCTCATAGTATGGGTTGCTTGGGTTTGTGCTTCGCAAATTGAAAGTTATGAGTTTGCTATATGGTTCGATATTAACAAACAGGTTGGAAGTTAATTCAGCCATTTGGAATCCGCATGAGGAGCTTTCCACTCTGATGCTGGAACAGTACACGACCCATTTCTGAGCTTCCTTAACTCTAAGCAATACAGATACTATCCATTCTTTTATCCACGTAATTTCGTTCGCGGTATAGTAGGCACACAGAGTCTCCATTTACGGAGACAAATGCAGTCGATTTTACACATTCACTGTACACAGTGCCGGCCCGATGCTAGTTTTAGGACTGGGCGAGATCTAAATATGGCGTCCCTAGCACCTAATACATTTATTGTGTAAAACCACCAGAGCTACTATGGAAGACGACACGACAACATCATAGTCTCTGTCAATCGCTAACATCCATTCTCGCTTGGAACTGCTTAGAGAATAGGAAGAGTTGATGTAGAACGATAAAGCAATTTATTTATTACGATATTTTTTATTTAATATAACAATCATTTTTATTACGAGATATATCACTACTTTTGTAAATAAAATATTTGTCTTATTTATTAACTAACTAATCAAACAAAACAAACATTGGTTATTAAAGTTTTATAAAATATTCTTTAATGAGATCAATAGGTTAGGTATGTATAATAATCAACTTTCGTATTTATGTTACGCACTAATTAATCTAACAATCTAATTGGTCTAAAAACCATTTCAGAGAATAGCTTGTAACTAAATCGCTGCTTATGCATTTTTGCATTTGCATTTTTCTTTATAATGTCCTCATATGACAATATCTGAGCGATATAATTTTCAATTGATGGAAAGGCTATATCGGAAAGTTTGTCTTCTACTAGACTTGATCTAAGATATGTTTTAATAAGCATATGTTTACTAAAGCTCCGTTCGCCTTTAGCCACGGTAACCGGGATGGTTAAAAAAATGCGGAGAGCTCTCCATATATTATAGATTTTTGTACGAACCGTATCTTGCCAACGATTTAAAGATTTGAAGGACTGCTTTAGGGTGAACCTGATAATTGTCTAAGCACTTCTTCAAACACATGATTTCTCGCGAACGTTTTAATCCCGAAATATCACGACTGTGATCATGTGTTTTGTCTATCCGTTTTTTCCAACTTTACAGGTACGCTTACTTTAAGTTTTCATCAGTCTTATTCATATCATAAGCTCCAGGCGCCTTTAAAGAATCGGCACCTGGAGCAGCCGCTCCGTTCGTCCTATGGTAGGGCCGGCCCTGACTGTATACTAGAAGAGTGGATAGCTTGCTCATTTCCGTTCAAATTGGTTTCTTCATGCCCTATAAAGTTCGCGCAAGATCTTACGTACGATAAATCTTGTTGGACCAAGAGTATACATACACTTTAAACTTTAGCTAGTGATTTAAACTTTCCACCTGAATTAATTTTAAACTGTCCGGTAGGCTTGTGAAATAATATGGTCCAGAATACTTTGTACCTTGCCTTGCTGAGTTTAGTTTTGGGCATGGTAAAATAAAATTGAAATTTTTTCTGATATTTTATTGATCTGGCATTAACATGTTTATTTTCTATTTTCCAGATGCGCCATTCCAGGCGTTGATGTAAACGGAACTATGGCCGCCTGGAACTCCACAGAAGTGCTGCATTCGATCCCCACAACAAAAACAGGAGGCTTCGACGCGTGTCACATATTCGATGCCCAGAACAACTCGGTTAAATGCGATAACTGGGTCTTCGATCCGACTTACCGGACGTCTTCGCGAGCAATCGAGTGGAACTTCGTCTGCGACCAGAGATGGATGGGAGCTATAGCTCAGTGCATTTACATGCTCGGCGTCTTCACGGGGGCGGTCACTTTAGGGAACCTCGCCGATAAATACGGAAGGAAAACCATCTTCTGTTGGTCAGGTGTTTTGCAGTTGATCTTCGGCGTGGTCGTCGCTTTCATCCCCGAATACTGGTCATTTTTGTTTATACGATTTATGTACGGGGTGTTTGGATCGGCTGGGTCTTACATTACCGGGTTTGTGCTGTCGATGGAGATCGTCGGCGCGAGTAAGAGAACCGCTTGTGGAGTCACCTTTCAAGCCGCTTTCGCTTTTGGGATCATGCTCGTTGCCGGTTGGGGCGCTCTTATCAACGATCGAACGCTTTTGCAAGTTATTTACGGACTGCATTCGCTGCTGCTCATTCCTCACATTTGGATAATGGACGAATCACCCAGGTGGTTATGGGCGCAGGGTCGTGCTCGAGAAGCCGTCGACATTGTCCAAAAAGCGCTAAAAATGAACCGCTCCGCGTCCACCATAGACCCCATCGATTTTGTATCGCGCGGCAAATCAGTAGCCAGCAGAGAGGAACCGTCTGCTGGATTCCTCGATTTGTTCAAAACGCCCAATCTAAGAAAAAAGACCTTAAACATCTGCCTGTGCTGGTTCGCGAATTCTCTAGTATACTACGGTTTATCTTTGAGTTCTGGTAAACTGAACGGAAATCCTTACCTCATCCTCTTCATTTTAGGGTTAGTCGAGTTTCCCAGCTATGTAGCCACTGTCTATTTCTTGGATATCTTGGGAAGGCGTTCTTTGATCAGTTCGATGATGCTCGCCGGTGGAATCTGCTGTATCGTCGCCACGTTTTTAATTCAAGGTAGCGTCGAGTCTATTAGCATCGTTATGCTAGGAAAGTTCTTCATCGCCGGTTCCTTCGCCATTGTATACAATTATTCCGCTGAACTCTTCCCTACTGTCATCAGGAATTCTGCGCTTGGACTCGGTTCAATGTGCGCTCGTCTATCAGGTGCTCTCACACCATTGATTTCCCTTCTCGACTCCTTCGATCCGAAGATCCCAGCGGTTATCTTCGGCGTAGTCGCTCTCGTTTCCGGATTGCTTACACTTTTCCTTCCTGAGACGATGGGGCAACCGATGCCTCAGTCTATAAGGGACGGTGAAAACTTCGGAGTGGGCGACACATGCTTCACGATGTGCACGAGCAAACGAAAAAACAAAACGCATTCCATGGAAGACCTACCAGAAACGATGGTCCCTCTCGAGACATTCTCGAAATAACGCCTTCCTTTAATAACATCGATATGACATAATTGCACACATGACTTAATTTTATTTTTGATTGTTATTTTATGGATACGACAAATCGTTGAATTTTGCATCTTTTCTGTATTTGTTCTAGAAGTAATTCGATTGAATGAAAAAAAGATAACTACAATCTCTTTTTGTAGTTTATTCTGATTGCTGAGGTTAAAATTAAGTATCAGTGAACGAGAGGATGACTTTTGTCACTCGTTAACCCTTTAATGGTATTATTATCCAATTCGATCACATACTTCTAGAACATATGTATATAATTTCGGAACATATCAATAATTTGTACTTAGTTGTTAACAATCAAGCTTAGTTTAACTTAATTAAAACGTATTCCCGCCCAGTACACCGTGACTGATAGATTGTAAGGATAGTAATATTAAAAGAATGCCTTTGAAATTGCTTTTACGTAGAAAATAAGCTTTCGTTATGACAATCTACTCGTTTTAAATACTTAGGTATAGCTTATGAATTTGTATTAATGGAGAATTAAATTAAATTTATATTCTTAGTTTTGTTGTCTATATTATTATTTAAAATATTTCTACAGAGAAATAACTAATGAGTGAGTCCAACGAACCAGGTGTGGGTAACGTTATCTATTATCGTTGGAAGTGGCGCAATCTATCGGAGTGATAAGTTTCTACAATCGCTCTTAACATTATGGTTTGTAGATCATTTATAGATGGCGCTTTTGATTTATTTGAGGCGTAATTATAAACACATTGAATTATGTTGACGTTATTATCTATTTATTTATTCATTGAGTCAACCACATCGGTATACAGTTCCAATCGAATATCATCTTATCCTTTTCGTAGCGTCTTCTCTCATGGATATAGATATTGTATGGCTTCCGTCATGTGTATCATTGATCATACCTAACCGAAATTCCGTTTTTTGTCAAATTTCGTATATGTTTCATTAATAAAAGGGAAATCAGCGAACCTTTTTGGCCCGTCCGTAGTATTACCATTGATGTATTATATAATCAATGGTGTTACGTGGGACGGGCCATATAGTCGATGCATGCTGTGCGTTTGTGTGTTTGTGCGTTTGTCCGTATATCCGAAGACTTCCCGTGGACCGATCTTCACCGGTATGCAGCCTCTCTGGGTGACCCTAAGCACCACCAGGTGACAGCAAATTCGATCCGAGTCCAGCAGGTCCTGTTGCAGGTTCATCCTGATTTACTTGCTCTGGAGGAGGATCTGATCAATAGGTAGAGCAAGCATAGTCTAATAGGTATTTTTAGAATCGTGATGACGAGAGAGAAACTTGTTGGAATAGGTTTTAAGCCATTGTGGGTACTGCTGCAGGTGTATCCTGGTTTACTTGATCTGGAGGAGGATCTGACCAATAGGTAAAGCAAGCATAGCCTAAAGGGTATTTTTAGAATCGTGGTGACGAGAGAGAAACTTGTTGAAATAGGTTTTAAGCCATTGCGGGTGCTGCTGCAGGCTTGGCCGGGAGGAGAATCTCCCCATAGATAAAACTAGAATAGCGTCTATGAGTATTTTTGGAATCGTGATGGTGAGACAAACTTATAGGTTGGCTTAAGCTATAGGTATGGCCTTAAGTTATATGTTTAAGCCATTTCGGATGTCAGGGATTACCAATCGCGGGACGGGCCAAAGTTGCCGTTGTATATCGCTACTTCTCCTGTTATTAAAACTGTATTAACGAATTTGGAATTCGAAAGTCTCAAGGCAATCTATTATTCTGCTTTTATTATCGTGAGTCAAAATATGCACTTTTGTAGTATTAGAAATCAGTCTAACAGGTACCTTAACCTATACCTGTTAGCTGCTGATAGTTTCCTCGTGCATTTTATATAATATATAGACTTAGAATATGCGCAAGGCGATGCAAATATACGTAACTGTGTTATTTATAACTGTTTTTTTAATATTAAATATTTCCTCATATCTCGCGGAGTTAGTAGTATTGGGTTCAAGTTTAATCAAGCATTAGGAAATTTTACAGCTAAGATTTCCTCAACCTGCGAGTAACTTTGCTATTATTAAGGTACCAAAAATACACATTTATGGAACGTGTTTATCTGCTTAAATTGCTATGATCTTCTAAACATCCACTTGTAAAATAGCATGTACGATGAGACAGTGTTTAACTTTATAATCGAACATATTAGTTCTAACCCTTGTGTTGACTTTAGAAGATTATTTAAAGGCTAGGGATTCAAAATAATATATTTAAGGCGCCGCTGTTGGTTAAATCAAGCGGAATGATTTGCCAAGCGAAACACCAGCTGAAGCCAATACACCTTAAGCCTATTATTGCTTGCGCGGAGATACCATTCTTACGGCAAGTGACACACCAGCGGGAGCCAATACACCGAAAGCCTATTATTGCTTGTGCGGAGATACAATTCTTCTGAAATCGCGCTTGACAAATAATATATGTGTTGGTTTTTTGAAAGATTATAATGAAAAAATAAAAAGAATGTAAATTATTGCTTCATCACATTTCAATCATTTACTTGGTAAGTAATACTTTTGATTATATAACATATAATCAATGGTAATAACGTTGATTATTATAATCAATGGTATTACCAATATAGTTTCAAGTTGTTTGCCTCTATAGGTTCCAAGAAATATGCAAATTACAAAAAAGTGATAACTTCAGTTTTTATTTATTTTTGTTAAAAAAAAACTTAAATATTGAAATTTTGCATAATAGTACTAAAGATTAAGAAATTTGCTAAGAGACTCATATTTTTATTATTGTTTAAATGCACGCGGGAGTCACTTAAATTTGACTGCAAAATGTCAGGTTTTTACTGTTTGAGAGAGGATAGTCACCTTGAATATATAAGTAAATAAATAAATGGACAAATAAATATAGAAATAAATTGGCCAATG
>JAOPUG010000376.1:4033009-4044235 GCA_027564375.1 Micropterix facetella | reverse complement strand
ATCGTACATAGAAACAAAACTGAGCAGGATTTCAAGATTTGGCCACTTAGGTGGCCGAAGTAATATATAAACATTTTTAAATTTCACAAACCAGAAAAATATTGAGCTTTGCAAAGATCTCCCTCGTGCGATGCGTCGCTCACTGCACACATTTTAAAGACAAGGTATTCGCTTCGCCCGCTAGCAGGAGAAAAATGCAGTTAACAACTCATAAACAACATAATTTAAGGAACTGTTTTAATCATTATATTTAGTACAAACAATAATTTATAGGCATAGTATTTTCGATATGTATCGCCATTGATTAAATAACACTATTTAATCAATGGTATCAAGTTACTTTTTAAAAATGTATCGTACCGTTTGTTCCACTTATGTATACGATAACATTTCCAAGCCATTTCTAAGTAGGCTTTGCCCACGGACTATGCGCTATGGTTTGTGATGTCACAAACTTTTAAAACGAGAAAGGCGACAAGATTACGACCGGCAACTTCCATCATAGTCCCTAATAAGTCTGTGCTTCCATCTCTCAAACCTTGGGGAAGGCGAGTGATAATTAACACCAAATGTTTGAACAGCCGTATTGGGCTGAAAATAACTAGTACCACGGAAAACCAAAAAACAAAGATCCACTGGCCGGTACTAGCATAAATCACTGGCACTTGGTGCATTGCCTGTTGCCACATCTAAAAAAGAAGTGGTGAAAAGTGAACCCAAACAAGATTTGATTAGTGACATCGCGGATTTCGAGGTTAGGAAATCGGTTAAGAATAATAGCGATCGCAAAAAAAGACGAAGCCGTCGTATAGCGAGCGTATTATCGTATTTATCGAGTATTTATCGAGTAATACAATGGCGGGCGTCGAATCTATGATCGTTGAAGAAAAATCGAACGAGAAGCCGGTCGATCGCGAAAAGGTAAAATTATATTCTTTGCAACAGCTGTAGACAGATCAATTTTTGAACGGTTTTTATGAGGCAGACTTGCTCATGGATCATGCCTCGCAGACTTACTGCTTTTTGAGAACTCTTGCTGGAAAGAAATACCTCTCAGGGAGCACAATGAATTGGTACTATCAAAGAATAAAATCATCGAAAGCGTTATAAAAAAATCAGTTGCTGGCTCACCTGGAATTAAATGAGATTTTGTCGTCGAACCAATACCACTCTAGGCGAACAAGGGAATATAGGATTCCATTTTCAATTTAACAGATCTTGTTATCCTATACTCCCTTGAACAAGGGAGTATAGGATTCCATTTTGACCTTGATGGATCAAAAATGTATTGCCATTTTACTTGACCTGACTAAGGCTTTTAATTTGGTGTCTAGAGAGGTATTGGTGTTGAGTGTATGTCAGGTTCAGGCAGGACCGCAGGTGAATGGATCATAGGCGATTGGTTACAGCCGGTAGTAATTTTAGTGACACCTTGAATTAGGTCTTTAGTGTTTTAAGGTAGCGTTCTTGGACCGGTCTTGTTCTCTGGCTATATAACTGATCTTTGTAAGCTACATATTGATAGATATATATATATATTAAATTTTGCTGATGTTCGGGGGACTCTTGGCTTTATCTCCAGGATTCAGCGGGGAACAGTCTTGGGGTTATAAAGAGATGAATTGAACGTGGATAAAACAAAATGTATGTTCTTCAGTACAAACCAGGCCTCCAAACCCTACTAGCCTCTTCCCATCGAAGTTAATATTGACGAATTTCAAGACTATAAGAGCAACTGTCAATGTCAGCCTCTGCTACACGTTGAAGTGATCAAATATATGAGGATTTACATAGATTGCAATCATAAATGGACTTACCAGTTGAATCTCCTGTAAAAATATTTGCTATTGCAAATATCCATTTATTAGGAACTCCATGTATGCTTGGATGCGCCCACCTTGAAAATGGTCTCCAGTGCACTGTCAAAGAGTCTTCCAATGTACTCGATTTTTACTTGGGGGTATACTTCGGATGCGGCAATTAATCCTATGCTGAAGGTGCAGAAATCCATAATTAAGGTAATTTCTGGTAGTGCTGTGTTAAAAATCATGAAGCATATTACTGAAGCACGCTTCGGGCTCGGAAAAAAAAAAGGGTTTTTTGAAGTCGTTCTGTTTCTCGGCCGATGAAAAAGAAGTGGAGAGATTTTAAAGTGAAAAAATCCTTCAGAGAGACGCTTCTCCGCTAGAATGGTGGCGAAACTATCAATCAATTTACCCTAATTTAAAAAAAAATATTTATTAATAAATGCAACCTCTTTGACATCAATGCCCTGCGAAATAGTATACATATTCTTCTTCCGATTACATTATTGATAATCGTAGAACGAACCTAAAAACCTCTAAAGTTAGCATATTAACATTTCCTAATGCCAACATGGTGTAAAATATTCAATATTTTTCTTTTGTCTCTTTATTTTAATTAAATAAAACTTTTCCTCACATAATAAATCGGTTTTGGATTTTTTTTTTTAAATATAGCATTTACAGCACTCCGAAATAAGCTTCTTTTATAGTCGCAGTTCCCCCCTGTCCTTGTGTCGAAGCATATATTTAGCACGCACAGCTTCCGTGAAAAGAAAGCACTTTACCGTATTGCGCCTGGAAGCCTGACACTTTTCGTGGCAGTTTAAGAAGCATGCTTCTCTAGAATAGCAGAAGCAGAAGCATCGGCTTTTGAAAGAAAGCAGAAATACCCAGTTTTAATTTCTAGAAAGCCATTCTGCTACAGCTCTGATTTGCTATTCACCGAATTCAAGGAGCTTTATGTTCACCAGTTATTTATAAAATATGTTGCTTTGTATATCAAAGAGAAAGTGTTACCCTTTAAGCGAGC
Source organism: Micropterix facetella (assembly GCA_027564375.1). Classification (NCBI taxonomy): domain Eukaryota; kingdom Metazoa; phylum Arthropoda; class Insecta; order Lepidoptera; family Micropterigidae; genus Micropterix; species Micropterix facetella. Next base: position 4,041,400 of record JAOPUG010000376.1, on the reverse strand, counting down.
ATCAGCTTCCATCCACCACAAGTGTAGGGCAATGCAACATATCTATGCTCAGTAGAAGAATTGCTTTTGCAGAAAGATATGTCACATTCCTTGGGACAAAGATACTCCATCAGATCCCCCTTGCTGCAGTGTTGTATTTAAGTCTAGGCCCGTTAGGCCCGGGCCTAGAGGGGCAAATTTCAAAGTGCGGCAATTGAGCCAGAGAAATATAATTGGGTACATGGTAAAAAATCATCCTTGTAAATTTTGACTGTAATTTATGCCCGAGCGCAGCCGACAAATCACAAAAATAGGATCTAGGTAGGTACCAAGAAATCCCACAGTGGTGCAGTTCGATTTTTCGACCCAGCGTTAATAGAGTAATTCAAAACAAAAGAAAACAGTTGTGCACTGCAGACTGTTGAAATTGACGAAAAGGTTCCATAATAATATCCATTGCATGCTGCATTTGTGAATTGTGATTTCACAGTGGCAAGGTAGCGGAAACACATTGTATCTCTCTTCTCAACCTTGGTGATGAGTGTATGACAATAATAGCATAAGTTATTCGAAAATTTTAAAACGATTAAAAGCTTGTTTCTAAAAAGTATTTTATTTATTATATTATTTTGTGCTTTTTAGTTAAAATTCTCAATAACGCGAGCGGAGCCGCGGGCACATATATATTCAATATACTTTAATGTATTGTCACCCCAAAGGTGTGTACAAAATTTCAGGTCAATCTGTATGGGGGGAATTAAAATTCTCAATAACGCGGGCTGAGCCACGACCACAGATATATTGAGTATACTGTGTTGTCACCAGAACTAAAGGTGACATTTCTGGTTTAAAATTCAGTTGCAAGATTTGACGCACACATACTACTAACACTAACAAACCAACCAACAAACTTAACAATTAAATAAAATCTTGTAAATAGAAAATCTTTTTTAAAGCCCTTAAAGTTTCCTGCATTTTGTTCAAATAAATTAGGGGCGGTAAAATGGTCAGCCTAGGGCGGCGCCAGGACTAAATCCGGCCCTGCCGTGGTGATGCCCAATACAAGAAGTAAGTAACCCTGAATGAAATTTCAGAGTGGGTTTATGAATATAGTCATATTGCCGTGGCTAATTGAAGACATTTGTTTTTTTGTTTTTGTTTTACTTGTTTGGATTTTGATAAACATAACCTATACAATGTAATATCCTTTCCTAACCTAGTTATTGTTGCCAATATACGTACATACACCCTTGGTCAAACGTATTAGGCACCTTTGTATTTTTATTATATTTCGGCTATTATCCCTTGGAACCACTCTATTTTTTTTTAACAATTTGTCTATCTTTAGAATATAATTTAGATAACAGGCAAGATTTTATTGGGCTGTAAAACAGCTATCTGAAACAATTATGTAAATCGTTGTATATTTAGCGAGACACCAGCTTGCCATCAATGTTCGTTGTGGACAAGCGCATGCTTTTTTTATCCATTTAAATTTGAAGGTGTTCAACTAAGTTTGCAATGGCTTCGCCAAACATATCTGGGCCCATTGGGAGTATAGAAGGGTGTCAGACGAGGACGGTATTAGTGAGCGGCCGCTCTACAGTTCTCCAGCGCGCACTACGTTTCGGCTCGCTACAAGCCCTCATCAGCTATTCAGCGATAACTAGGACGAGGAGAAGCATCAGATCCGCTCTCAACCTCCTTCTCTCTACTTAACCATATTCTGTACGATGCCTCCAGTGACATTTTCAAAGCTCTATCCATATATGAGCTCAACGCCGATCTTGGCAGGCCTGTAGAGTGACTTCGTTGGTAGTCCTCTTGTTTCGACTTCCGCGGCGAAGAGATCAGTCTTGAATACATTTCTCACTATCCGGTCTACTAATTGGTAGTACTTGTTTAATTTGAAGTTGTGGTTCTTCGGTATGTTACTCTCCCATGGAACTGTAAGTTCAACAAGTACTACATGCTCTGTCGTCTTGGAGAATATGAGTATGTCCAATCTGTACTCTGTGGTACTGATTTCTGAAAGCATTTGGTAATGCTTCTCATGTGTGTCTATCAACAATTGCCAGTCCTTTGCTGCTCCTAGAATTGAGGAAAGTTTAGTCCTATTTTTGGGCAGCATTTTGGCTCCTGGTTTCCCGAAGCTGACCTTCTCAAAGCCGTTACTGGCTTGTCCTTTTTTGGTCCGCGCAATGGTTAGGCTGATGGTGTCTCTGATGATTTGGAGGACTTTATCATGGCGGTAAGAATATTGACCTCTCTCAAGCAGTATTTTGCATTCACATAGCAGGTGTTTGGCACCGACGACGGGCATAGTTTATTTGTAGATTTCCCCAACCGGGCTAGGCTAGCTGGTCGGGGAGAGTAAGTTGGAACGCATTTAGGTAAAAATTGAACAGTACAGAACTATATTATGGATTTCCACTTTAATGCAGGGAGGATGCAGAAGTCACTCAGAGTTAGTCTGTCATTCTGCATATTTGCTATAAAATACCAAAAAGAAATGAACTTGGTGTGCAACAGCTTTTTCGAATCCAGTTGTTATACGAACAAGGCGTATAAATGATTGCTCCATACAATCTGCCATCAAACGCTTCCAGGAAACCAAGTCTCATGACAAGAGACAAAAAACAGATCGGAAAAGGATACCTCGGACTGTGAGGACCGGATATTGATTCGAGAGTCTCTGAAAAATCAGAAGCAAACTTCTTTCGAGCTCGCTGCTGCTTTGGTTGAGGAAATTGGAGACCAGTTAGTGCTAGGACAGCAAGGAGAAGGCTCGCAGATGCTAGCCTCAAAATCTGCAAGGCGAGGGAAAAGCCGAGGCTCTGAAAAGAACAAGAAATATTGTCAAGATGGAGAATTGGTCCGTATTCTAACATTTTCAGAGATGTGATTATAGAAGATGCCAAATTTCAGCGAGACAGCGCATTTTGCCACAAATCATCCATGACAATGGAGTGGTTGCGGAAAAATCATGAGAATCTTCTGGGCTGGTCAGCCCAGTCTCCTGATCTTAACCCAATAGGCCCACTTGTGGAGTATTTTAAAGTGTAAGATACGGAATTACTCAATACTCGTAACATTGATAGAAACACTAAAAAATGTTCTAAAATAAGAAAGGCAGGACATTTTTAAGGAAGAGTGCGGCAAGCTAGTAAGGAATTTGCCGAAAAGAATCACTTCTGTAATTAAGACTTAAAATGGCCCAACAAAATATTAAAATATCAATAAAAAAAATCCTTAAAGTCTACTGGATGTGCAAAAAATATCCTTAGCAGACATGTTTTTTAGGCACAAGTATTTTATTACCGCGTAATTCGTTTTTTTCATAATAAAGTTTTTTTAGTAGCTCATTACAAAAAAAAAATATAAGCCACAAGTTGTACCACCAAATGAAGCAATATTTAACTTGAATGTAATGTGATAGTGACTCTTCCAATTAATTACTAGCTAGCCGCTTGTGACGATGATGTTATGGGGGGGATAGCCGATAATACGGCCACCTACACTTAGCCCTACTTTTAGGGCCGTTGAGGCTTACCTCAACCTATATAACTATTAGCCCCAGTCCATATGAGAGATCCTGCAACTAACTCACCTATCAGATCAGTCACAGAATCCATATCAGACAGATGCCATACATATCATCCATAGTAGCCTCTTACGTGCCCATTATTATTTCCTTTCTTACAGCCAAAGACAGGCATGCTCATATACATGCTAAGCCAACTCATTTTCTGCTCCGCAACGCCTGCACACCTGTCCATCAGAGCCTAGTAATCAGACCCATTGTCTTCCTCAAATTATCCCTGGAGTGTCTCAGGCAGTAACTTGTTTAACTATCCCGACAAACGTTTTAAAAATACATGCTTCTAAGAACTTTTCAATTTATCCTAGTATATTTAAAGGTTTTGTTTAATCATTCCAGACTTGTCCATTGCTCCTGCGCGTCTTCTGCTCGACGGGCCGCCACAATTCGACGATGGACTATCAACGGGGCAAAGTTCCACAGAACGAATTGCAAATTTACACATGGCAGGATGCAACGCTGCGCGAACTGACTGCGCTCGTTAAGGAAGTGAACCCAGAGACACGTCGTCGAGGCACCTACTTTGACTTTGCCCTAGTCTTCCCCGATCTGCGATCGCCGACTTACCGCATGAGGGAGATCGGCGTCACTTGCTCTGGGGAGAAAGGAAACGACGATAACAAAACCCTGTCGCAGGCCAAGTTCTGCATTGGTGATTACATGGATATCTCAATCACGCCGCCTAGTCGGATGCCGCCACCGATGATGCGACGCAATCCACCCTTCCACGGCAACAGACCATACTAACTGGAGGCTGAGAGACTCTGAATAAGTTAAGCATCTAAAATTACAGTGGCTTATCAAATTATTAGGCAACACCAAGCAATTTCATTACTAATTTACACTTTTCTATATTCTTTAGTTTTTAAACTCCAATTTATTAATGCATTTATTTATTTTAATAAATATGTAGAATTGATCATTTTCACTAATTTGGTATTCCAATATCTGTCCTAGAAATACATAGAATGGCTGATGTCATTATTCAATGAAATATTTCTAAAATAATTGCATAAATATTTTAATTTATTCTGCTTTAAAATTGATATTTCCTTTGTGATAAAATGGTATGAAAGAGTATTGTTACTATGTTTTGGCATGAACTGAAATATTACACTAATATGTATTTAAAAAAAGTGGTTGTTTTAGAGGAAATAGTTTGAATAATAATGACGTCACTCACTAGAGTTACGATAGATTTTTAATCTCATACGGGGACACTTGGGTGGGAGAAGCTCACTTTTTGATTTCTGGTTTTTTTAAATTGTTAAAATATATGAATTTTGCAGCCTTAAGAAATATTTACTTCGAAATAATTTAATAATACCTACAAATAGGTATCATAATCGAATTTTATCCCTAAATTTTTAAGTATAAATAATTCACTGAAGTCTTAATTTAAATTATAGTTTTTTTATATATTAAGAAGTTTTGTCATTATTGCTGAATTTTGATGCACCCACATGTCATTACTTTTTAGCAATATCAGTGGATAGACATTCATGACTGCTACTGCAGCCTGATGTATCATGACTAATTGAGTGATAAGTAAGGTATGGCAGCAATGACAAGCCTCGGCAGTGGATCCACTTAATTTTGAAAACCTTTCATAACAAAAAAAAAAAATGCTTTTTATATATACTTATTATATGCTTCCGAATTTTGTTAATGTAGCATCGACTTCGCATGTCACACACCGTCATTCTAACCTCCATGGCCAACCAAAAACTTGTGGTAATTTCATATTTTACAAGGAGCTGTGTTACTGGTCTCTTCCATGCTGAATACAGTGAAATTTTCTCGATGAGCATTTTTAAAAAAGTTTCTTTCATTCTTCGTTGACTCACAAAGTGCTTTCGTTTATTCAATGGTTGCATAGTCCCTGATATATTCGAAGATGCAATCTCCAATAAAATAATATATTGTAAAGCTCGATAGCAGGCCATTTTTGCGAAATACAGCATCTTGGGGAACGCACACTACAACTGCCAATGCAGGACAAATGGGACAAAGTGCGGGACGCAGGATTTAAGGTTGAAATGCAAGACAGTTCCGCAGAATGCAGAACATTTGGAATTACATATATTGGAATGTCAAATTAGTAAAAATGATTACTTTTATGTTTATTAAAATAAATACCATAAATACATGAAATTAATTGGATTTTAAAAGCTAGAGAATAGAATAGTACAAATTAGTACTGAAATACTATATCGGCTCTAAGAATGTGATAACCCTCTGTAAAAGTGGCAATTTTGACCTATATCATGTGCAGAGCAGCAATTGCCGATAGCTAGGACAAAATTCTGATTACATTCGATATTTTTTGTATTAGAATTGACGCCTGTCATGTTGTTTATGTTATAATAAAAGCAGGGCTCATAAGGTCATTAAAATAACTGATCACTGGTTTTTAAGTATTTTTATAAGACAGGCCATTTTTTTCAGACTTCTATACCCATAATAAACAGTTTCTTGCTGGATTCGTTTTTCTAAAATTGCAAATTTCCCTAAGAATGGGAATATTTTTTGTTTTTACCCTTGCCTTTATTACTGAAGATTTTTTCACATGCGTCGTTCTGATATTCAGTGTTTATTTTTCTCAGTGAGTAATTTTTAAAAAAGTTTTTAAAAATTATTAATATAATTATTATAACAGCGGAGGAGCAGCTTAATCTAATGTGTCCATGTATATCAAACATATGAATGTCCCAAGCATATGTATAACATCAATGACTGTCCAATCGGTTTTTGAACTGGTTTACATTCCCTTATTTAATCACTTCCAGCGGTATGCGATTCCAATCGTCCGCATCTCGATTGGAGAAAAAATGGAGGACTTGTGGGAAAAACTGTTTGTGCCAGTTTCAAAGTGTGTCATTTACGAAGATTGGTATTAGCACTAAGGTGGAGTATGTTAGGAGGTCACTAAGTATAATGTCCCTGTAGCAACTTATAAGACTTTCTCCACACTTTCGATTGTCCTCTAGTGCGAACAGTTTTAACATTGAGGTCTCTTTGGGATTTTAGTCCTTTTCCTATCCTTTGGGACATTACTACACTCCTTCCAGCAATTGAATATCCTTGAGAAAATACAGATTCCAAATTGGAAATCACATTCTAACAATGGTCTTATGTATGTCTTCTAGATCTTCAGCATAATACTCAGGTGTTCTGAGGTGTTCTGAAGCCTTTTTAATTAAATATATTAAGCTGTTTGCTCTTTTAGCTTTGTCTGATGTATGCAGTTCCCATTTCAGGTCACTGGATACATTTTAAACCTAATTGCATTGCCACACTTTCGAGTGTGGTTCCAATCAGTTTGTAGGTACACTAGCGCCAGCCTGACCTTGCAACACAAGGCTACTGCCAAGTATCTTGCATTTACCTAGAAATTTTCAAAATTAGATTTCACTCAAAATCAAATTTTTCTATTTTAAAAAACATAACGAAAAAAAATATGTCTATGTGGTCTCTATCTTGATATGTCGATATCTCAAGAACCCGTTGTCCAATTTCGAAAATTCTTTCACCAAACTGCTTTAATTCATCAATGGAAAGATCTGATTATATTTAGGATTCCGACGGACGACTGAAATATTACATTTTTAACCGTAGGGTCACCAACTTTTTATCATTGGTTCTCCGAATTTAAAAAAAAACCGATTACCTAAGTAATGTTCAAAATAGGACTATGCATTCTTGTGTTACGCTTATAAGCTTAACAGGCCACAACTCAAGAATGTGTTGTCTGATTTCAAATATTATTTTTCTAATATGTTTTATACATCGACGGGAAGAGCTGATAAACTTTAGGTTCCGTACTTTAAATGAATTGGGGAGCTGTCATACAAATAAACGGACGACTGAGAAATACATTTTCATACGTATGGTGGCCAACTTTTTATTAGCTATCTGAATTAACACGAAAAACATTATTGAATGAATTTTTGAGTACGGACTCTGCGTTCTTGAGCTACAAAATTCACAACTGATTGATTAAGGGGCTGTAACTTTTAAATTAATTATCCGTTTTGAATAATTTCATCAATCAATTTGATTCATTGTATGGATGAGCTGATTATATCTGCCATATACAAACCGAGCCCAGCGCTAGCATTTTTAAAAGTACTTATTACTACTAGTTTTTAGGATTGAGTTTTCTGATATGAAGGACTACATATGCTGGTATTCAGATGGCATTAAATGATTTTTAGCTCAGTTTGTCGTGTAGAAAATGTCATAAAATTAAAACATCATTTTTATATTTAGTTTGATGCGCAGTATTACCACTTGAAATTATTGTAGCTACTCATTGATGATACAACCTGAAAAAGTATTATGGGAAAACATTATATTGTATCTAATTTAAAAAAGTAGTCTTTATTTGAAAATAATTAAAGTTTTAAGAAATCTTTATAGTACGATAGGGTTGTGATACTATTTGTAGCATCAAGTGCCTGCATTTTCACGTCATAAATGGTAATATTTCAAAAAAAAGGATCGCTCATTCATATTGTTTGGAGAGCTTGAAATATTGATTCGGATATTTTGAGCGAGTACCTATAATAAACCGATAAACGTGTTCTATGTATATGTTAGGGAGTGTCCATTAATTATATGAGCTCAAAATAAATGGGGAGATGTCTGGCAAAATCTCACGAAATGTTATTTTAAGGGAGGGGAGTGGGTCAATGAAAATCTCCGTCAACTTTTTAATTCAGAGAATATACATTAGTTAGTTAGTTTTACTGGGCTGTTTTCCGCACTTGGCCTCTTGATTGGGCCATTGTACGTAGCTCATGTTTTGA